>JAADYH010000204.1:0-30080 GCA_023338125.1 Phytopythium aichiense
AGATTATCAAAAGAAGGTGGGTTTTTCGAGAAATTATCAAGGTCGAGTCGATACTGAACGTGATTTTGTTGCTATAATTTCGATGATAAGCTGATAATGATCGCAATTTTAAATATAATTCCACAAAATATGGTGTAAAATCAATTTGGGTATACGAATAGCAGGTGCGCTGACAAATTCTTCACATGGTTAGTGCACCGTGTTTTGTGAAATCGACGTACACTCTTGTTTTGCATTCATTCTTGATTCGTGACCGACGACATATTACCATTGGTACCAAACAAACAATAGACTCCTCTGTCGTGCGACCTTCGCACGAACTTCGATCGACCTTCGCACGACCTTCGATCGACCTTCACACGACCTTCGAGAGCCGATTTTTTGTTTGTTTGTCTTGGCGCCTCAAGCACAATGCTGCGGGTCGTGCTCGACGACCGCGGCGCGGACCACCGAGTCCGCGACCACGTGCTTCCTGACCGGCGCTCGCCTTCTCGCGCTGGCGGCTGAATGCGAGCGCCACGGCGCTCAACTTGCTCGGCCCGTTCCTCGACGGGCTCACGTCCGGACACGTGGACCTGCCGAAGCAGGGAGAGAGATCCCTCGATCGCGTGTCTGCAGTTCCGCTCCGCGTTCCTCGGGTGCGGAACCAGCCGATTGCGCGTCACATCTTGGCAAAGCGCGGCGACTGACGGCGGCGTGCGTTCGTTCTGTCACAGAGTGTTCACGTCGTTCTCCTTCATGGCAGACCACGCCGGTGACCTCGGCGCTCGGAGTATCCCGCGCGGCGTGCTGTACGTGTGCGGGTCGGTTGCCGCGAGCTCCTGGTGCTTCCTCGTTGGGAAGGCGGTCATCCGCCCGGTGCTGACGTCCCGAGTCGTCGCCGGCTCCTGCACATTGCCTCGCGCATCAAGAAGCCGTCTCTACTGAGCGCAGTTGTGGCCTTCATCGGTCTCTCGACGCTGTACGCCGTGTTTGGGCCGCAGGGGTTTGTCAGGTGCGCGCGCTGTGTTGCCCCAGTGATTGCCGGTACGAGAGGCACTGACAGCGACAGCGGTTGTGTTCGTGCCACGCTGCGCCAGATAGACCCAAAAGATCCGCAGCTCGTCGGGCCGCTGCAAGTCGCTGACGAAGAGGAGCTGCTGCTCGGGATCTTCATGTCTTGCAGCGCGATCCTGTTGTCCGACTACGTGAACAGCGCGCTGCAGTCGGCTGGGCGGACGTGGCGAGCGACGCAGCTCTACCGCATCGACTGGGGCTGTCTGGCGTGCAACGCCGCCGCGTGTGTCTTGGTGTGGCTCGCCTACGGCGCTAGCCGACTGTCCGCGCGCGCGCTCACCAACAACCTGCTGGTCCTCAAGTTCGTGTCGTCGTTCTGCGGCTCGCTTTCGTGCTTCTCGGCCGCCGTCAGTCATGTTTCGGTGCGTCGCCGCGGGTGTCTCTCGTATCGAGTCCCTCATATCACATGTAGATACACTTGTACTGACGCTGATCCCTGTCGTGCGTGCACAGCGGCTGTGGAACGCCCAGGACTACCGCGCCGCCGGCTGGAACGGCGCCCTCCACGTGCTCGTCGCGCTCGCCTTCCTCCCGCTGCTCCCAAGTGATCGGCGCCACATTTGTCGACAGTTCTCCCAGTTGTCATTCTTTATAGTGTCCAAAAACATCAGCCATATTGGAGCGTCACTCTTTCGGAGTGACTTCCGAGTGACTCCGAGAGCGTCAGGTCAGACAGAAGCGGTTGTTGTTGAGGGCGGCGGACAAGAAGCCGCTGGTGCGTGCTGCCTGGTTGAGTCCAGGCGGGGCCAAGGCGTCTACGCTCTAGTGCTTTCTGATGGCACTGACGCGGAGGTGGCTCACTCGCGCCTAACAGCTTCGAGATACGACCAGAAGGTCAAGTTCGCGACGGCGGGAGGCGGAGAGGTGGCGGTCGACAACATGGCGGGGCGACTGCCAGCCGGCTGGTCGCTGCGCGTGTCCCGGTCCAAGGGCAAAGTCTTCTACTACAACGCGCGCACGCAGGAGACGCGGTGGAGTCGTCCGGAGGCGGCGGACGACGACGCAGACGCAGACGCAGAGGCGGCCGACGAGGACGGGCAGCACGCGGCCAAGCGGCAGCGAACGGTTGTGATCGGGGAGGACGAGGGCGAGCGAACCGCCGCTGGAGACGGCATGACGCTCTCCGAAGCGGAAGGCGGTGGCGCCCTGCGTGCGCTGATCGCGGCGTCGATGCGCGCGGGCGGCGTGTCGGCGCGCGGGCCGCAGTCCAAGCCGGTCGCGTTCTCGCCCTGGGAGCACCAGCTGGCGGCGGTCGAGAAGCTCGTGGCGGCCGTCCAGGCAGAGGAGGCGGCGGGCGATCAGGTGCGTCGGTCGTCGACACTGAAGGCTCCAAGGCGAGCGAGAGCACTGACGTATTGGTGACTGGCGCAGGAGTGCGAGCGCTTCCTGTTCCAGCACAGCACCGGCGCCGGCAAGACCATGACCATTGCCGCGGCGGTGCGACGACTGGCCGGCCCATGACCAACCATCGCATGCCACTCACACGCCCGCTTGCTCTCTGACGGACGCGCCAGGCGCACCAGCTGCTGCTGGTCAAGGACGCGGCTGGCCGCCGGTTCCACACGGTGCTCGTGGTCATCGACCGCGTCAAGCTCAACGAACAGGTCGGCGGCGCCGTCGAGCGCTATCTGCGCCGCAACGGTGTCGACGAGGTCTTCCGCGCCGAGAGCATCCAGCACCTGTCCGCGCTGCTGGATGGGTCGCACGCCAAGACGCCGCAGCGCGTCATCGTGACCACGATCCACAAGATGGGCCTCCTGGCCAAGGAGCCGGTGTTGCTCGCGCGTCTTCTTCATCGCCAGCGCAGCAGTCGCAATACCGACGCTGGCGTGGATGGAGGCAGCGACTCCATGTCTGGTGAAGACGCGGACATGTACCAGCGCGTTGCCATCATCACTGACGAGGCGCATCGATCCCACTCGGCATCGACGCGCGCGGCCATCGAGGAGGTGATCAGCACTGGATCAGCAGTGCGTCCGACGGTGCGAAAGCGACATGCAATCTGTACGAGATGGAACATTGGCACTGATGGTTGACCTTCGTGTAGTTTATCGGGTTCACCGCGACGCCGGATGCCTCGACACTGCAGCTCTTCGGGTCCGAGTCCAGCGACGAATTGCTAGTCCCCTTCGACTGCTACCCGATCGCTCGAGCGATTGAGGAAGGCCGCATCATGGACGTGCTGTCCGACTACACGACCATTCGATGCGATGTCGAAACCAACATCCCGGATGGAGTGATCGCATCGCTGCGCGAGAGTGGACAGCTGAGGCGGGTTCTTGACCAAAGCAGTGACGACGTCGCGGTACTCAAGGCAAAATCGCTCGCCATGATGGAGGACTTTGCAAAGGCCAAGGACCAGTGCCCGCTCCTCAAGGTTGGATTGCGGTCATTAGGATTCCGGCACGACAAGTGTCAATGACTGACATCCTCATGCGCAGTGTATGATTGTGACACGCAGTCGCCGAGACGTGGTGCGGTATCGCCAGCTGATCGCTGCGTTCGTCCGGAACAGGTAAAGTCGCTGCTGCTATCTGCAACTGCTACCTGCTATCATGCGGGCTTCTCATGAGCTGACACCGTAAATCTCTTGACAGACAACTCGGATGGCACATTTATGCCGCATTCAGTGGTGTCGTGTCCACTGAAGACAACACGGAGCAGTCGACGGTGACGGAACAGTCCATCAACGACCCCGGCGCGAGCCTTGCGATCAGTGACGTCGTGATCGTCTGCGATAAGCTCGACACCGGGTACAACGAGCCGTTGCTTGCTTGCATGTACATCGACCGCGTGCTGCGTTCGAGCTCCCAGACCGTCCAGCTGCTGAGTCGTCTCAATCGTCGGCATCCGCGTACGTTCGTCGGCATCGAGCGATCGGTGTGGGTTCGTGTTAATGGGTGACCGCCACTCATATCAACTCTTCTCTTGCAGGGAAATCGTTCGTTCGGATCGTGGACTTTGCGAATCACGCGGCAAACATCCGTCGGAGCTTCGCGGACTATTGGGACGCAGCCCAGGCGCCGGTCTCGAGCGACGTTGTAGACACCGCTTCGATGACCATGGACGTCGCGACCGCGAGCCTTCTTTTGTGTGACGAGTTGTCGCAGCTGGTTGAGGATGCAACGTCGCCGCCACTTGACGTGCGTGGGTTTGTCCGCGACGCCGTGCTTCCGCTCGAGCGCGACACGTTCCAGCAAGTCGTTGACGCCCTGCGTGTGCTCACGTCGTCTCGACTCGACTCGCTGGAGCTGTTGTCCCCGATCCGGTTCGTTTCGCCCGCACCACCTTTCAAACGCTCGGAGCTCTCACCCCCTGGCTGCGATGTGCATTCTTCAGATATACTCTTGCGGTGGAGATAAAGGCGGAGCTCGAACGCCTCGCTGCGCCTGCCAAAGAGATCGACGAGACCATCGCCACAGTCACCAAGAAGATGGCGTCGCGTGTTCAGACGTACGAGACAACATTCTGCGGCACCATCTCGCCCAAGTCTCTCTTGGTACGTGACCCACTCGGCGACCTGAGCGGGATCCGACAGTCTAATGAGGATTTGTACGCCGCAGGATCGTTCGTCTCGGGCTCTGAGCGCGCCTCAGCTCGTGTCCAGCCTGCTTCTCGGCTGCGAAATGGAACGGCTCGAAGCGCTCTTGGTACTGTGGCAAGCGCGCCGAGGCACGAAGAAATCTCCAGATCTCGCGCTGCTCGCAGAGAAAGCGCGGCGAGTAATGACTCTCCCGGTGTCGTTGTCATCGGCGGAGGATGGGCCAGCCCCTCGTCTTCGATCTCGGATCACCAATATGGTAGAGAAGGCGTGCCGCGTGTGAGCCTCGAACGCGGCCGCTACTGTCGTGGCAGCGCGTTGACTTTAAGCAATAGCGTGAACCCAGAAAAGAGCAGCTCGTGGTCTTCCTTGGTGTACGCTCGGATGTCGAGCGTCCGAGTGGCGCCGACGATCGACAAGCATAGGTTCTCGTCGGCGGTCTTGGCTGTGGATCTGCTGAACACGATCGTTTGCTTGCCCTGCAGCACTGCCTTGATCGAGGCGATCGGCAGGCTCTTCTGGAAGAGCGAAGCGCTCTTCGTTGGTGGATCGGAGGTTCGGGACGCCACCGGCTTCTTCCACACGAGCTGCGTGCACGCGGCATCTGTGTAAAGCGTTTTGGCGTGTGGTTTCCCGTTTCGTCCATGCTGCAACCGCATGGCTGAAGGTTAGAGAACCATCATCACGGCTCATCAAGAGAGACGAACAACTCCTCACGTACCTTCTCGACGAGGAATCCGGCGTGAAGGGCGGCTTTGAACTTGTCGAGGCATTCGAGATCTCGTGACGGTCCCGGTAGCGCCGACACCGAGTCGGCGGTCGATTCGCTATTGCTTGAGGCGGATGTCGGTAGCGACCGCGAACTGCCTGTCAGCGAGACCGACGAAGCTCCGCCACTCGGGTTCAGTATCGACACGGTGACCCAGCGCAAGAAGCAGAAGAAGTCCTGCGCCAGCGAATCGTGTCGGAAGCGCCATACGCCGCCATCGTAGTGGACTTCAGTCACCAGCCAGCCAGCCGTCGAGCTCGCAGGATCACCACCCAAAGCCAAAACGCGAGAGGAGATCCGTCGTACGAGCAGAAGCTTCACGGTGTTAACGCACTCCTCGCACGGGGGCTCGGCCGTCGGCCACCACTCGAGTCTGGACAGATCCACGCTGACGCACAGCCTTCCCTCGCTTGCGCCGCGTGTTGCATCCTCCTACACCACCAACCCACGGTTAATCCTCTCCAAGTACAGTGACAGACGTCTGTCTGCAACGTGATCAAAACGGCGAGTTACCTTCCGAGCTGCCACGCCTCTCGTGAGCACCCCCAGCTCGTGAAGGATCTCCATCCGGTGGTGCAGCAGATCCGAGCTGGCGGCGTCGTATAGCAGTGTGCCGCCAAGTTCCGGCTCCGTGCGCGGCGAGGGCTGTCGAGAAGGGTGCCGTCGCCGCGCGATCCAATCTCGCCACGTTCGCTGTATCTTGACACACGACGCCGTCGTTTGCAAGCTCGAGCCGTTGTTGTTGCTGTGCCCCGCTTGCGCTCTCGTGCTGGGATTTGTCGTTGCTGCCTCCGCTTCGTCGCGGTCGTGGCAGTCGTGGAAGTTCTCGTCCTCGCTCGACTCCGAGAACCAGTCGGCGTCCGAGTGCGAGCCGCCGCCGCGCAACATGATCTCGCTGAAGGTTGTTCCAAGAAGCGACATGGTTGTCTCGGTGTCTTCTCGACGAAGCGGGTGGAAGTCCAGGTCGGCGCGGCACAGGTTAATCTCCGCCTCGATATCCGCCAGTGTGATTTCGCTGTCGACTTGCTCGGGACCCAGTGAATTCGATTCACTCTGCTGCCTTGACCCTCCTGCACCAACGACAGTGGCTTCTTGAGGCGCAACGCGTGGCTGGAGACTGTCACTGTCCGAGTGAGGAGGGATGGTGTCTTCACTCGCTTTGATGCTCGTCTCCTGCTGCCGTGACTCGGATGCCTCTCCACCTTGCTCCCTTGCATCTGATCACAACGTTCGCAGTTCATGTGATCAGCATCCTGTCGCAAGCAGTCCAACCAGCTGAACAAGGAGTGATTCTACTCACCAGAGTCTCCAGCACCGCCGTCCCCTTCGCCGCTATCCGAGTCACTGTTCGGTTGCCAGTAGGCGCCATAGTCGGAGGCCTCCTCAGTATCCACACTCAATTCGGGACCGCCTCCATTGACCTCGTTGACTCCTGTCAGAGCGATACGAAAGACCACATCCACCGCGGACTTGAACGTGCTCCTGGCTGCCTCAAGCTCCGTGGCTGCGGTTGCTTCGTCCGCAGCGCCGCTGTCGGGCTTGACAGCCTCCCCATCCGCCTTGAGGTCGGCACTTGATCTTGCAGCGAGTGGGTTGTCGTCTCTGTACTTCTGGTACATTTGAGTCTGCATGACAGTACGCATGAACTTGAGTTCGTCTGCGGAATACTCGACGGCAGGGTTCACCGGCGCCTCAGCTTGCCCTTCCATCGTAGTGCACGCGTCCAGAAGCTGCTGGATGTGCAGTCGAACTCTGCGAATCACCACGTCCACCCCGAACGAGACGATGCAATCGGACTTTGGCTGCCGTATCTGGCTCGTGAAGTACTCGAGTTCTCGGCTGAGCGCATCTGCTCCTGGGATCTTGAGCATCTCGAGGCTCTGTGCGTCGTCTGGGTGGATGACAATGCGGTGATCGAGGACGTGGACGATCCCAGTCCCTCCCATGCTCTCGAAAGTAGGCGGGAGCGTGTCAACTCCGCAGATCAGCGGGACGGGAGCCTGCACGCAGTCGAAACAGAAGCCGAACGTGAAATTCATCGGCTCCATGTGGTACGTGAATCGACAACAAGTCCCGTACCTCCATGTACTCGTGCAGGAACGGCGGCAGCACCGTGATCAGTGGTCCCGCCCAGGAGAGCGGCTGAAGCATCGACGCCAACCCCAGCGTCGTCGATGTCACGTGCGAAAGCTGGTCGCAGACCACGATCACCTTCATCTCGATCAGGAGCAGCGCCAGGATCTGGAGAACCTGGTCGATGGACAGGTTTGACAGCAGTAGTGGGAGTGCCCACTGGAGCAGCAACGTGTCTTTCCCGTCATCGACACTCGGCCGGTGCAGCACGAGCGGCTGCCCAGGCGTCGGGAAGATGTCGACGGACACGGCAGACTCCCGGTCCAGGACGCGCACTGCGCTCAGCTTGCGGAAGACGTTGTCCACATAGTGCGAGTGCTGAACAGCGCCAGAGCATCGCGTAAGTCCATGGACACTCGGTCATTCACCACTCAGCTGCGCTACCACCACGCTCGCACCTCATTCGAGACGACGTTGCACTGCAGCGCTTGGTTTGTTGCCGCCGCCTCGCGCTGCATGTCGTCTGCCACGATCGATTGAAACAAGCCTGTCAATGTGTGATCGCGACCTGGTTGGTCAACAACAACCAGAACAACTCACCGAGAAGCCGCCGGAGCATGTCTCGGAAGAAGGAGACGAGCGGCAGCTGGGACACGAGGCAGTAGCAGATGGGGACAAGGGTGGAGCGTCCACCGTCGAAGCTGCTTGGAACGCGAGCGAGCCCTTTCATGCAGAACGCGTACTGCACGCTCTGCCCCTGGGCCCCTCCACCAGACAGCAGGAGCACGAAGAACTCGCCAGGATTGTCAGTAGCAGCGCCGCCACCACTGTCAAGCCAGACCCGAACGTCAGCGGGCTGGTTGTTCACGCTGTCACCACCCGATAGTCAGTCGTCCACCCATACCTGCTGAGCACGGCATCGATGCCGCGCGGGAAGCAGAAGTGCTCGATGCTCTCCGCGTTGAACTGGCAGTGCGGAGGGTACGCGAACGCGACGGTCGCTTCGAATACGTTCTCCTGCCGGTTCCAGTAGTTCTTGGCGGCGACGTCTGCGATGTCGGGCCCGACGACCACGACGTAGTCGCAGATCGGCGGCTCGGTCTACGACATCAACGCGCTGAAGCTGAGAAGGCAATCGCGATCCGCGGAGATGCCCGCATGGACTCCGAAGTACCTGTGCTGCCGCGAGATCCACCCCGCCGGCAGCGGCGCTTTCGTTCACGGACCTGCCGCTGATCAACGCTAGCTCGCCCTCCACCGACTTCTCCAGCGCGTCCAGCGAGTCCAGCACGTCGTCGAACATGTCGACCCCGCCCGCGCGAGCGGCCGTCTGCGCCTGCGGGGCGTCCGGGATGTCGATGCCGCTGCCGCTGAGCCAGAGCGCGATGGACCGGTAGCGCTCCAGGTCGGACGCTGTGAGCGCGCGGTGGAGCCGCGGTCGGTCGCCGGCGTGGGCGGCCACGAGTCCTTTGTCGTGCTCGCCCTCGCTGCGGAGCGTGGCCGAGTACTTCTTGCTGCGCGACGAGGCCGCGGCATCCGCGAAGCCCCGGCTGGACGGGTGCATCTTGGGCCTGGACGCGCTCCACTTCTCCCGGAACTGGTTGATGTGCCGCACCCTGCGCACGAGCTCACCACCGGTCAGTCACCGCGGACCAGGGAACGATAGCCGACAGCAGGCGCACTCACCGCCCCATGCCGCTGAAGATGGACCGCTGACGCCCCAGCACGCCCGCCTCCTCCTCCACATCGCTCATGGTCGCCGCTCGCTCGCTCGCTCGTCCGGAAGGTCGACTCGCGCGGCAGCGGACGAGTTCGGTGACGTCCGACGTGAAGAGGCACGCCCTTTCAGGCAGCAAGTTGAAGCGGCGATGATTGGGCAACGATGGGGGAGCGATTGACACGGTGGACGGCAAGTTGATCTCCTGAAAATCCATGGGCGAGGTGCTCCCTGCTTCGATATGCCTCGACAATCGACCGCCGCAAGCGACCCACGAGCCCAGCGCGAGCGTTTGGCGGGTGGAGGACCTCCAGCGACGACCGCACGGAAGCAGACGAAGAGCTGGTCGCCTGTCACGAGTCGTCCACCCGTCTACCTCTGCGGCTGCAAACAAGTGACACAACCGCAGCTGCTGTCGTCTAGGCGCCACATCTGGATGACCATCGCGTCGGCACTGCTCTTGGAGGCGCCGAGCTGGACGCTCGACAAGGTACAACGGGACATCGTCCGCGCCATGAGCTCAACCACGAGCGTCGCGATCTCAGAGTCGACGCTGATCGTGTGGTGCATCTGCGCGACGCGGCGGTTATGCAGCTTGAGCAGGTTGGACAGCGTGCCAGCGATTACGCTTGCGATCACCAGCGACGCGGCACAAACTGCGCAACGTCGACCGCGCCACGTCGACCGTGTCCAGGCAGCCACAGTCGCCCGCCTTGGGCCCCTCAGTGTCCCGCGGCCGCCGCAGTGCCAGTCCAACGACTGGGCGCGGCGTCAAGCCCCGCAGCTCGGACAGGAGACCATCTAGTCCCCCGCTTGGCTCCACCGCGCATCGCGGCCGACGCATCTCGCGTGACGACCAAGTCGTCGACGGCAACTTTTGCGTTGACGAAAGACCATCACTCTATATGTACCCTCTTTTGGTCCGAAACCTGTTTTCTTCGATACCAAACAGGTTAAATATCGGAAAATCGGCGTTCATTGGCTGAAAAATCACGGGATCAGTTCCAACTTCAAAAGCGCATCAAAGTGCACAGGTTTCCGCGGGACGTGGCGAATGGAACGGAATGCGTAGTCGCTCCCACTATTGAAGAACCGGCAGGCCGGCGACGACGCCAAGAAGACCGCGGACGCTCTCGCTGCTCGCGGGCGGACGTTCAGGCGGACAGGAGACGCAGGCGGACGGCGGCATGGCGACCACGGCGACCACAGGAGCGGGCGCGGCGGCGGGCGGCGGGCTGGTGTCTTCGTCGCCGGCCAAGCCGTGGGAGAAAGGCGTGCGGCCCGGTGCGTGGCGTTCGTTCTCGGGCTGGTTCTCGGGCTTTACTTGGACGGCGGGCGCTGACGGTGGACGTGATGGTGCGGTGGAGCAGCGGCGGACACGCTGTCGGCGGTGGCGTCGACGCGCGCGGGCTCGCAGAGCGCGCAGAGCCAGTCGGCGACCGACCTTGCGGGCTCGGCGGGCCTCAACAGCGCGTTTGGCTCGACGGCGGGCTCGCTGGGCGGCGCGTACGGCACGGGCGCCGGCGCGCTGGGCGGCTCGGCCTACGGCACGGGCGCGTACGGGGCTGGCGCGTACGGGGCTGGCGCGTACGGGGCTGGCGCGTACGGGTCGGGCATGTACGGCGGCGTGGGCACCATGGGCTCGTACGGTGGCGGGTACGGGTCGAGCATGTACGGCGGCGGGTACGGGTCGAGCATGTACGGTGGCGGGTACGGCGGGCTGGGCGGCGGCTACGGCGGCATGTCGCGCTTGGGCTACGGCGGCGGCGCGATGGGCGGCGCGGGCGGCGGGCTGATGGACCCGAGCCAGTTCGGGTGGCTCGCCAGCATCAACCAGATCGTGGGCTCGATCGGCCAGATCACCGAGGTGCGTCTACCGGACACTTGAGTACTCGCCATGCGCTCCGGCGTCTCGGGCTGTCGGCGCGCTTACGGGGCTCTCCACTCGCAGATGCTCGGGATGAACGCGGACGCGCTCAACTTTTGCATCGGTACGGCGCCAACCTCGCGTGTCTGCTGTCGTCCGCGGTACTCACGCGCGCTGTGCGGTCCGCAGGGAGCTTCGTGCACTTCGTGGAGCGGATAGGCGCCATGTGCGCGGGCATGGCGGCCATGGTGACGCCGCGGCCGCAGTTCCCGCCCGGCCACCCCCGCCACGGTAAGGCCGGCCGGTCGTCCTGCACGCGGCGCTCAAGGACTGACGGACGCTGCCGCTTTTTGCTATTGCTGCGCAGGGGAGCCGCCCCCGACGGAGGAGGAGGAGCGCAGCCGCCTCCGCCGAGTGCGCATCTTTCAGTTCATGGTGACTATGGCCGCGCTCGCGGTGCTGTACAAGGGTACCCGCTGGCTGGCGCGGCTGCGCGGCGCGGGTCGCCGAGCGCTGGTCGCGCCGCCCGCACCGCGCGTGCACCGCGACCTGGAGAGCATTTTCGAGCACACGGTGGGCCGCCGCATGTAGGCGACAGCGAGCGAGTGGTAGTCTATAGTAACGCGTCACTGTGCGTTCATTCATCCGTCCGTCCGTCCGTCCGTCCATCCGTGCGTGTTACTGGTCGCCCGCCCCGCTGTCAGCCGCCGCTGATGGGCGGGATCAGCGCCACCTCGTCCCCGGGCCGCAGCGCCGCGTCGTCGCTCGCGTACTCGAGGTTGAGCGCCAGCGCGATGTCCGCGATCGTGGCCGCTGCCTGCGGGTGCCGCGCGCACAGCACGCGCCGTAGGTCGCCCAGCGTCGGCGCCGCCACCCCGTCCACGTCCCCGGCTCCCTCTTCCCCCGCTTCCACGCGCAGCGTCTCCTCGCGCAGCCCCACCTCCTCGCGCGCCGCCGCGAAGTACAGCACCTTGACCTCCATGCCGCCCTCTTCTGAAGTGAAGTCCACATTGTGCTTTCCTCTCAACAGCAACCCGACGATATTATTATTGTGAATCCCAGTCCCCAATGTGCTGAGGTCGCGCGAAGGTCGTGCCAACGACCCGATCTTGAGCAGCCACACACCATTTCGTATCCGCATTTCGTATCCAAGTCGTCATGGCGACGACCGGCAGGAAGCCGTGGCGCGGCTTCTGCGCGCTGGCGCTGCCCCTGCGCGCTGCGCTGCCGCCCGACAAGGTGCGTCGCCTCCTCTCCCTTATGTTCGCCTCTCGCCGTCGTGAACTGACCCGCGCTGGCGTCGCAGGTGGCGGCGGCGGCGGCGCGCGCGGCCGACATGGCGCGCCGCGAGGAGGAGTTCCTGCTCACGGTGCTGGACAAGGCCACAAGAGAAGCGGACTCGGATACGCAGTCGCTCTCGGTGGCGGCGGCCACGGCGGTCGCCATCCGACGGCTGTGCGCGCTGCTGCTGCTGCTCGAGAGCGCGGCGCTGGCGGCGCTGGTGGCCTGGGCGGCGGTGCCCTCGCTCGTCCAGCGCGGCCTCCTGCTCGCCAACTTGGCCCTCACCGGCGCCTCGGCGGCCGTGCACGCGGCTGGTTGGCTCGCCGCCCACGCGCGCAGCCTCCCGGGCGTCCGCGTCTTCCTGCTGCTGAGCGTTGCGATCGCGGCCGCGTGCGCGCTGGCCCGGCGCGAGCTCGAGCTCGTGCGCGGCAGCCAGGAGGCGCTGCTCTCTGTGTTCGACGGGAACGGGCCGCGCTACAACCTGACGGAGAGCGAGCGAGCGCGCGTGCTCGACAGCGGCGCCGGCCCGGCGCTCACCCAGCGCTTCGTGTTCGACGGGCCCGAGTGGTTCCTCTCGCGGCTCGAGCAGAGCTGCACCGCCGGCTCCAACAGCAGCGCAGCCGAGCCGGAGCCCTCGGCCGGCGTGGACGCGTACGCGCTGCGCTGGGACTTCCAGAATGCCACATGTGTGGACGAAATGATCGGCGCCAACATGGACGCGGAGGACTCCGCGCAGGTTGCGCTGGCGCTGCTCCTAGCGGCGCTGACGGCCCAGGTGGCGCTGGCGAGCATGCTGCTGCTGGTCGCTGATCCGGAGACGTTCAAGCGCCGCAGCACACGGCAAAACACGCGGTCAGAGCGTCGAGCGCGGCGACTGAAGCGAACAGCAAGCCGGGCGGCCAGCAAGGCGACCTTGCAGCCACTCCGCCGGGTGTGGAGCGCCTCGATCCAGCTGCTGACGCTTGCGATCGCGGCCATGGCGACCGCGAAGGTCGTCGTGAGCTGGCAGCTGCTCGACTCCTGCGCCTTCGACGCGACCGTTATCGACCCCTGGGTGCTCGCTTCAGCCTTGAGCTCGGGTCTCCTGACGCTGGTTGGGCTGCTGCTTGTCCAGTTCACTTCTAAGGCCAGGTGGAGCTGCTTGGCGCTGTCCTGCGGGGTCGCGTTCAACATCTACGCGCTGAACAAGCTGGCAAGTCTCTCGGGGGCGGAGCTCTCGCGCTCCGACGCCAAGCGACTGTTCCTCTCGCAAGCCGACTTGACGTCCCTGCCAGAGCTCGAGATCTGGTACAACGAAGCGTCCAGACAGCACTGCTCGATTGTGGTCCACTGGCTGTCACACGTTTGCCAACCAGCGACGACGAGGGAAGCCGCGAGCTCGCAGGCAGCGGACGGACACTTGACGGCGTGGGATTCCACCTGCCAGCACGAGTTCGCGACGCTGCTGGCCAACACAGTCACAGTGTTGACGCAGTTCCTGGCGGTGCTGCTGGCCTTGGAGCTGGCCGTGCTGACGCTGATCGTCCTCCCCCTCGTGCATCATATCGCCTCGGGGCTGTGGGGTGGATGCTGCTCCCAGTGGAGTCGCTGCTGCACACGATGCTCCCGGCCGCCTGCGTCCTCACCGCGTTCGTCTGAGGCAGACCAGCCCTTGACAGCCGGGAAGCTGATGCAGCAGCCGTCACTCGAGTACTCGGAGGCGCTGAGGCTCTACTTGTCCAGCGTCCGGTCGACCAGCGAGGCCGTGCGCGAGGCCGAGCGCGCCGCGTTCGAGGACGAGTGGGCGAGGAAGACTCGCCGTCCAGTATCGACACCACCAGCTGCGACTGTGGGGACTGGTTCCTCTTCCTGGGTGCCCAGCTACCGCACCATGGGCCTTAGCAGCAGCGGCGCAGTTGACGGTGTCGTGATCGCGCAGCGCGACTTTGAAGCCATCGTCCGAACGCTGCTGATCCGCCGCCTCGTCACTCGTTGCAAGATGGACGTGAGCGTGAGCTTGTCGAGCGACGGGCGGCTGCTGTTCCTGCAGCTCTCGGCGTCCGACAACGTGCTCATGGCTCGCCTGTGCGACCTCGACGAGTACGAGCTCGAGTTCTCGGACGCCGTTGACCCAGGTCAGGCCTTCTGGCGGCAGCAGGGCGAGATGGAGAGAGACCGCAAGGTGCTCGAGCCCCACGAAGTCAAGCAGCAGTTCAAGCTCCTGCTGCGGGAGGTGTCAGCGGAGACCAGCGGCTCGGCAAGACCAGGTGGTCTCCCCGCTATCCTGGGAGTCCAGAGCCACGACCTCGAGTGGTTCCGCGGAGAGAGCCTGGTGCAGGTCTCGGCGCGCATCCACGCCCTTCGCCGCGTCTCTCGGCTTGCGCGTGGGGAACTCCCGCCCTCGTCAGCCACCGACTGGCACCATGCCGCTGCCCGCGTCCGCTACTCCCCCCGCCCGCAGCTGCAGTTCCTGTACAAGAAGCACCCCAACCGGCTGGACGCGGCCACCGGCGTGCTCCGCCGCGCGTCCGTGCTTCGCACTATTGACTGTCTGCGCCTCATGCGACTGATCCTCGACGAGGAGTTCGACGTCGACGCCATGCTGGAGAGCGGCCTGATCGCCTCCTTCCAGAGCCTGCACAGCGCCAGCCGCATTGATTTCGTCTCACGGGCGGCGCTCGCATCCAGCTGGGTCGCCTTCTGGCGTCGCTCACCGCTCGAAGGTGCGTCAACGAGACCGAAGCAGCAGGAGAAAGCGGGCCAGTCGAGTTATCAGCAGCGGTGGACGTGGTGGCGCTACTGGTGCTGCTGTCGGTGGGTCTCCGATCTCGCGGAAGAGGTCTCGACCACATTGGCGAGGTGGTCGCCGCACCGCCAGCCGGTTGAAAGCGTCCGCGACTACTTCGGCGAGCGGATCGCGTTCTTCGTCGCCTGGAGCGGCTTGTTCGCGCAGCTCCTGACGCTGCCGGCGCTCGCTGTTGCGGCCGCCGCGGCGTACGCAACGTTCGCGGATGCCTCTTTGGGCTACAGCGGCGCGCTCGCGGCGCTGTGGAGCTTCTATCTGCCGCCTGCTGGAGGTCGCGAGCATGATCGAGACGCTTCTGGCTGCCTCGGCGACCGAATCGGAGCGCTTGACGCCTCCGTGGGTGTCGCGATGGTGCTCTGGGGGATCGTGTTCGCCAAGGCGTGGGAGCGGCAGAGCGCGTGGTACCAGCTCAAGTGGGGAAGCGTCAGCAGCAGCACCATGCCTCGGCTCGCTGGAGGCATCGACGACGACGACGAGTACGATCTCCTGGCCCTTCCAAGCTCACGGCTGGGACGCCAGGCCGTGTCATGGTGCTGCATCACGCTCGTGGTCAGCTGCAACGCAGCTGTCGTGCTGATGCTGGTGCTGGCTCAAGGCTACGTCGTCTCGACTGGCTGGGTAAGTGACGTCCGCGTGGCTGTAGTCGTGAGCTGCGCGTGTCAAGCGGTGCTGATCCAGTGGGTCGGCGGGAGCGGCGGGAGCGACAGAGGCAGCGGGAGCATCGTCTCGCGCCTGGCGACTCGCTTGAGCAAGTGGGAGGACCACCAGGACGACGACGCCTTCCAGCGCGCAGTGGTGCTCAAGCTGTTCGTGCTGCAGCTCGCCGCTAGCCTGACGGGTCTGCTACTGCTCCTGGCGCTCGGAGTCCGCGTTGACGGTACCTCTCCTCCCTCGCAGCCCTCACTACTGCTGCGTCTGCTACTGCGTCTGCCGTCCATCGGACTCCTCGGAGGCAGCGGAGACTTATCGTGGCTCCACTCCCTCGCGACCGACTACGAACGCGAGATCGCCCCCACCGCGGACACGCTCGTCCAGATGCAGACGCTGCTCTCGCTCCTGCTCTTCACTCGGATCGCCGCTCGACTACTGGCGCTGGTCATCCACGCACCAGCTATCGCTGCGGTCGTGGATCAGCACAGCCAGAGCCAAGGTGGAGGCGCGGCCGATCGCCAACTGAAGATGCGAGCCGCGACACTAGCCGCCTCCGCGTCGGTCGAGGCGGAGTACGAGCTGCGAGGGTTCGCCGGCGTCGAGAGAGGGTTCGCGGACGTGATCGTGGACCTGGCGCTGGTCTCCATGTTCTCGAGCGCGCTGCCCGTCGCGCCGCTACTGGCGTTCGTCGACGTGGCGCTGGCGCTGCGCGTCAACGCGGTGGAGCTGAGCTGCCTTACCCGCCGCCCGGAGCCCGAGTGCAGCGCGGGCGTCGGGCTCTGGGCCGACTGCGTTCGCTTGGTCGTCAAGCTGGCGGCGGCGACCACAGTCGCGCTGGTGGGTCTCCTTGCGTCCTGGTCGTCTCCGCCGTCGGAGGGAGAGCTGGTGGAGCGGGCGGGCAAGTTCCTCGCGAGCGTCGTGTGCTGTTGGCTGGCGATCGAGCTGCTGTGGGTCGCGGTGCCCTGCGAGAGCGGGCGACTCTCGGAGCTGCGCAGACGACACGCGTTCCTGGTCCAGCGGTACGTGTTCGGGGACGACGACGGTGACGACCGGCAAGGAAGCGGGCGAGGCGTCAAAGGCAGCGGCGCTGGGGGCGACGACGAGGACGTGGGCGAACTGCTAGTCGACCCAGGCGTGGGCCAAGGACAAGCAGACGTCGAGGCGATGCTGGAGAGCGTGCACGAGCGCGTGGAGCTGCTGCAGCGACTGAACGTGGCGATGCGGAGGCCTGGCGAGCCCATGCACAGCTCGCACAGCTCGCTATCAGCTGTCGCAGCAGCGGAGGAGCAGCTGCCCACGCAGCCAGAGTCCGGGGCGCTGTCGCTGCCGGAGCAGGCAGCAGACGCCTCGGCGCTGGAGCCGCCGGAGGAGCAGGACGCGTCGGCGTCTAGCATCGGCGCTGAGGACTCCCTGATTGATCCAGACGCTGCATCCATCGGAGAGGACCGTGGAGATCCTCGAGCGGCGTCGCTGTCGACCGCTGCGTCCGAGCCGCGCCGCAGCGCCTCCAGCAGCGCGTCCTCGTCGGAGCACATGGTCGTCGGGTACTACCGGCCGGTCGTGCGGCCGCAAGGCGCGGCTGCCGCTTCGCCAGTCGCTCCGCCGGCGCCTCCGCCCTCTGCAGCTCCGTCCACCGCCGCGTTGCTCATGGGCAGACCTCGGACCGACGCGCCAGCCGAGCGCCAGCCGTCCCTCTCGTTGTCGGGCGCCGCGTCTTCGCCGCCCATGAAGCGGCTGTCCAAGCTGTTCGCACGCGCGACACCCGCGCAGCTCCGCGTGGCGCCGGCGACCGCGTCGTCGCCTCTGCTCGCGAGGGACGAGTCCGAGTCGCCTTCAGCCGCCAGCAGCAGCGAGGCGGACGCTCGGGAGCGCGCGGACGGCCACCACCCGCTGCTGGCGACGCAGGAGCGTCTGGACCCGGCGAGAGACCTGCGGGCGGTGCAGCTCGGCGGCATGGAGGCCATCGCGGAGGCGGCGAGGCGCCAGCAGCTGGCGTTCGACGGCGAGCCAGGTGCGCGAGCGTCGGGAGGCGAGGCGCAATGGACAGGTTCTCACCGTGGTGCTGAGCCCGTGCGAGCAGACTGGCAGCGTCCCACGAGCGAGGCGGAGCGGCCGCGAGGGCTGCCGCGGCGCGCCAGAGGGTCCATCGGAGCGGCAGGCGGCCCGCCGGCGGCGGCGCGGCACTCGGCGACGCAGCTGGCGGGGCTGGAGGCCGTGCGCGAGGCCGCCAGTCGCCGGCAGTTCGACTTTTCGTCCGGCGATGAGGCCGGGTGGACGTGAGACTCGGGGGCGAGGGCCTGCTGTGCTATTCAAGTGGGCGGTGGGGATCTACTGCGCTAGCCTGTCGACCACGGCGCCTGCTGCTCCGGCGCCGCGCGGAAGGCCACACAGAACGCGTCCGGCGACCGCGGCGGCTTGACGGACGGCACCATCGACACGAGGCGGTCAGTGAGTGTGAGTGGGTAGGGCGACGACCAACACGGACGGACAAGCAGCGGGCCGCTCACCTGGTCGAGCTCGCCAGGCTGGCGGAGGCTCCGGCTCGGGCTTCGGCTCCGGCTCGGGTTCAGGCGCTGCTGCTGCTGCAGGACCTGCTCCTTGAACGAGTGCGACACTGGCGGCGCGTCCTCGCCCGGCGCGGGCCCGAAGAAGCCCTCCTGGCCGCGCGCCGTGCGGCTGCGCTGGTCCTGGCGGCTCGGCAGCGGGAACTTGGCCACGAAGTCGCGGCCGTCGCGCCAGCGCGCAGGCTCGGGCGACCGGAACGTGTGCGCCGCCGGCTCGCGGAAGGGCGAGCGCACGGCGTCGGCGTTCAGCCGCGCGGCCGCCGCCTGCCGGTCCAGCTTGCCCTCGCTGCGCGGCAGCGTCTCGAAGCGTGGAGCCCGCGCGGCCGGCGAGCAGGGGGCCACGCGCGTGGTGGGCGACAGCGCGCGGGCGGAGGAGGAGCCGCGGGCGGCCTCCAGCTCGCGGGCGAAGGCCGAGAAGCGTGCGTGCATGTCGAGGGAGCAGCGGTCCGCGGGGGGCGGGGATGCCATGGCGGTGGGGCGGACGGGGGGCGAATGGGGGCGGCGGACCACAAATAGACGAGCGAGAGAGACCTGTGCGAGCAACGTGTCGGATTGGATTGTCCTCTCGACTCACCTGGCGACTCACCTGACGGCTGAACTTGGACGCTTGACGCTTGATCCGGGACGCTTGGTCTAGGCGTCGCACTGGGTGTTCCACCGCCACTCGTACTGCTGCAGCGCGTTGACGAAGTGCACGAGCGCGGCGGCGAGCACGAAGAGGTGCCAGAGCTGGTGGCTGGAGAAGAAGACGTCGAAGCGGCCCGGGTAGAGCCGCTCGGGGAACTTGGTGGCGTAGACGACGGCGCCGACCGTGTAGAGGGCGCCCATGAGCAGCAGCGGGCCCAGCATGACGGACACGTGCGGGTCGAAGAGGCCGAAGCGCCAGATGAGGTGGCCCACGGGCACGACGCCGAAGAAGCCGAGCGCGAGGAAGATGCCGGTGCGCGCCACGAGGTACTTGGGCGTGTGGAAGGCCGGCAGCAGCGTGACGGCGAAGGTGACGGCGGCCAGCGCCGAGATGGTGGCCAGGTACGCGCGGCGCGTCCACGGGCTGCAGTAGAACGAGTAGTAGATGACGGGGTAGAAGGAGCCGGCGATGAGGATCGAGATGCCGGCGTAGTCGAGCCGCGAGAGCAGCGTGTAGGCGCGGCGGCTGTAGACGAACATGAGGTGGAAGATGCTGCTGCACGTGAGGCAGACGACGGCGCTGGCCATGAAGACGAAGATGGGCCAGTGCGGCACGTCGTGCGCCGCATCCACAGACGCCAGCACGCGGATGCCGTTGCGCACGCTGTCGGCGAGCCCGTGCAGCTCGGCCAGCGCGTAGTGCACGGGCAGGTCGGCGCCCACGACCTGGCGCGTGGCGTCCTGCAGCAGCGCCGAGAAGCCCTCGAGCTGGCGCTGCAGCTTGTCGCGCAGCAGCCGCGCGTGCGCGTAGTCGGCGCCGGCGCCAAGGCCCAGGCGGCCCTGCAGCGCCTGCAGCTCGGCGCGCAGCTGCTCCAGGTGCGCGCCGACGGCGTCCGTGAGCCCGCCCACGTGCGCCTCGAGCAGCCCGTGGAAGCGCTCGAGGCTCGGCAGCTGGTGCAGGCTGTGCTCGAAGATGGCGCCCGCCAGCTCGTAGTACTGCCGCGCCTGCGCCGGGTGCATGGTGGCCGCGCGCGACCGCGGGCAGTGCGCCGGCAGCGCCGCCAGGAAGAACAGCCGCGCCGAGTGCCGCCCGCCGGCCAGCAGCAACGCCGCGTCCACCGTCGGGGGACCCGGGGGGCCGCACCAGGCGGCGGGCGCGGTCGCCAGCGCCTCAGGGACGTCGGGGGCGCCGCGCACGGCCGCCAGCGCGTCACCCGCAAGCGCGAGGTAGAGCATGAGCGCGAGGAAGACGAAGGAGCCGACCATGTGCGTCCAGACGTTGAGCGTCTCGTTGTGCAGCTCGAAGAGCGAGCGCACGCAGTCGCGCACCGAGTAGTTGATGCGGTAGCCCGAGCGGATGTACGAGTTGTCCGCCAGGTACGCGAAGCCCTCCTGGTGCAGCAGCTCGAACGAGTGCAGCCGCGCCTTGGCCTCCATACTTGTCGTCTTGGTAGTCGTCATCTTGGTCGTCTTGGTCTGGGGCTTGGCCTGGGGCTTCGGCGCGTCGGCCTTGGCGGACCGCAGCAGCATGTGGTGGCCGGTCTCCATCGTCCGCGGCGGCGGCGGGGCGGGCGGGAGCAAGACTGCCGGAGGAGATGGAGGAGGTGAGCGGAGCCCGCGGGAGATGCAGCAATGGCGGCGCTTCTTCGGGCGTTGGGCGGGCCGGCGCCGGTTTTTAAGGGCAGTTGTGATAATTCAAACTTGCAAGTCATGAAGTTACACAAGTGATTTTTGCAAGACCAGTCTATTTCTGTAGTCTAAGCAGAATTATATATTATATGAGGTAACGAGAAGGAAAGGGTGGACCGGTGAATTGCATAGGGGTGTGCGGGAGGAGGGGACGCGACAGTTGAATCAGTAGGACGTGAGTGAGAAGTGCGACAAGTATACTGAAAAGAGATACAATGAATGTGACGCGCGAACGTCAGGTTCGCGGTCTGACCAATCAGTGAGGGTGATGAAGTCACGGCGGCGGCCACGATGAAGTCGCTACCGCCAGATTCTCGCGGGTGAGACATCGGTCTGCGGTGTCGGGAATCTTCCGCTGTCATGATGGAGCATTCAACCAACTGCTTGGTGTCCGCACCGCACTGCCGGTGGTGATGAGACGAGAAGCGGCACCACGGGGCACCACCACGGGCAACCGTTGCGATGACGCATGGCTGTCGCTCACAACAGGACAGGGCGCAGTGTTCGGATGAGCGCTGTGTTCAGGTGAGCGCTGTGTTCAGGTGGGTGCAGTGTTCGGATGAGCGCACTATAAAGCCACCTGACGGTTCTCTCATCGGCGTCAAATTGAAGTGGCGTGTCGCGTCTCACGATTTCGACCAATCCGCTGTCCCTCCCTCCCCCTCCCCGCCCTCCGATTGGCCAAAACCGCCCCTCCCCCTCCAAATCATCAATCAACCCCCCTTCACCACCTTCCAGACCCAGAGAAGAAAAACTCAGCCCCCGAGCAAGCGAAGAAGCCGATCCGCCCAACTCCGACCGCCATGGCCGACGCCGTCAAGCCCCTGCAGGACCTGCTGGGCCGTCTCGCGGCCCGCCTCGCGCGCGTAGAGGCCCAGGTGGGGCTCGCGGGCGCCGCGACGCCCCCGGCCAGCCCCCGCGCGGGCTCCGCCGCCCCCGAGAAGGCGGAGGAGCAGCCGCTGACGCCGGCGCTGGAGGCCTACGACGAGTACGTGGCACAGTTCCTGCCGCCGTTCGCGGCCGTGGGCCGGCGCCTGGGCGGCGACGCCGAGCGGCTGGCCGAGCTGACGGAGCAGGCGTTCGCGGCGCAGCGCGCGTACCTGCTGATGGCCAGCCGCTGCAAGAAGCCGGCGGCGCTCAGCCCCGAGCTGCTCAAGGACCTGCAGGCCTGCATCAAGGAGGTGAACGCCCTGCGCGACAACCGCAGCGCGTTCGCCAACCACCAGAACATGGTGAACGAGGGCATCCAGGCGCTCGGCTGGGTCTGCGTCGAGCCCGCCCCCAAGCCCTTCATCGAGTCGTACGTCGGCGGCTCGGACTTCTGGGGCAACAAGATCCGCGTGCAGTACAAGACGTCCGAGCCCGACCAGGTCGCGTTCGTCGCCAACTTCAAGGCGCTGCTCACGGAGCTCATGGCCTACGTCAAGGCGCACCACACGACGGGCGTCGCGTGGAACCCCAAGGGCGGCGACGTGGCCAGCTACTCGGCGTCGGCCCCCGCCCCAAGCGCCTCCAGCACTCCCAGTGCCTCTAGCGCCCCCGCCGCTCCCGCCGCCGGCCTCAACAGCGTCTTCGCCGGCATCCGCTCCATCGACCAGAGCGGCGGCCGCACCGCCGGGCTCAAGAAGGTCTCCAAGGACCAGCAGACGTGGCGCAAGGAGTTTGCGGGCGCCGACGCGCCGGCCCCCAAGCCGGCGGCCGCCCCCAAGCCCGCGGCGGCCCCCAAGGCGGCCCCCAAGGCGGCCAAGCCGCCCGTGTGCCAGGAGCGCAACGGCAACTGGCAGATCGAGTACCAGACGGCGGCGTCGGCCGCGCCGCTGACGGTGAGCAACATCACGATGAAGCAGCAGGTGTACGTGTTCGGGTGCGAAGGCGCGACGCTCGTGCTGGAGGGCAAGGCCAAGAACATCATCCTGGACAGCTGCAAGAAGACGAAGCTCGTGTTCGACGACGCCGTGTCGAGCCTCGAGGTGGTCAACTGCAAGAACGTGCAGGTGCAGGCCAAGGGCAAGGTGCCGTCCGTGGCCATCGACAAGACGGACGGCTGCCTCGTGTACGTCTCGTGGGAGGGCCGCGACGTGCAGTTCGTCACGTCCAAGAGCTCGGAGATGAACGTGGCCTTCCCCTCGGCCGCCGCCAGCGACGAGTACGTCGAGAAGCCCATCCCGGAGCAGTTCGTGCACAAGATCACGGACGACCTCACCATCTCGTCGGACGTCTCGGACCTCTACACGCACTAGCGCGTCCTCCTCGTCGTCGTCCTCGTCATCGCCGCCTTAACGCAGTAGGCGGCCCAACTCTGACGTCAACACGCCGGTCGTTGCCACTGGACTCGTGCTCTCCCCTTGCGTCTCGTGTTGCTTGCTGCAGGCCGCCGCCCGCGACTCTTGGCCGCCCGCCCCGCACAGTTACAGCCGCCGCGAACCAGCACTCCAGCCGCCAACATGCCCAAGAAGTCGCCGGCCAAGTCCCCGCCGTCGCCCAGCGCGCGCCCGACGCCCCCGCCCACCGACGCCCCTGCCGACCCGCCCGTCGACTCGCCCCCGCCGGCCGCGACCGCTAGCGACGGATTCCTCTCGGCGGAGGCGTTGGCGCACGTGGAGGCGGCTCCCACGGCCGCCGAACGGGCCGAGCGGCTGTGCGCGGCGCTGGGCGTGCGGCGCTACGCGGCCAACGCGAGCGCGCGCGTGTGGGCCGACCTGCTCTTCGGCGCGCTGCGCTTCGCGGCCGACGACGCGCGGCTGGGCGAGCGCAAGGCGCGGCGCCTGCTCTCGGTCGTCGCCGAGCTGTTCGAGCTCGCCGTCTCGCCCTGCGAGGCGTCTGGGCGGCCGCCAGCCCTCGAGACAGTGTACGCCGCCTTCAGCGAGCGCATGCGGTGCGCCAGCGGCGAGGACGAGCCCGAGGCGGACCGCTTCTCGGTGGACGAGGTGGCGCGCGTGGTGGCCTTCCTGTCGTCCACCTTCTTCCGCCACCTGCGCGCGTACCAGCGCGTGGCTTGCGGCCGGCCGCCGCGCGCGAGCGTCACGACGCTGACGCCGCTGGCGGTCGAGACGCCGTTGCCGCCGCCGCCGCTCGCAGACGCCGCGCTCGTGCGGCCCGCGTAGTCGATCGGTCTCGGGTAACTCGGACGCAATGCACGCGGAGGATCGATCACCTTGTTGAGCTTATCGGTGGGCGAGCGGCGTCTATCGCCGCTGCCTCTACGCTGCTACGCCCCGCGCCTGCGTGCTGTGCTGCGCTACTCGCGCATAGATAGAGGCCGCGCTACCGCGAGAAGAAGGCCTGGACGCTGTCGACGTCGACGCCCTTGAGCGAGTTGATGGTGCCGTTGAGGATGATGAAGGAGCCGACGATCTGCGTGGTGCGCACCGTGAGCCCGCGCGGGAAGAGCAGCGCGAGCGCCGTGGCGGCGGCCGGCCGCATGCCCTGCGGCACGGAGGCCGGCACGCGCGACTCGGAGTGCTTGATGAAGTCGGCCATGTGCGCGCTGTAGGGCTTCTGCGGGTTCATGAGCTTCATGGTAGACAGGTTGTGCGGCACGTGCGAGAAGTAGCCCGAGACGACGCCCGCGGCCAGCGAGCCGATGGCGTTGTTGAGCGCGGCGCTCGAGGTGAGCGCCAGCCGCTCCTCGAAGTAGTCGGACAGCTGGTTGAGGCCTACGCCGAAGATGACCTCGCGCAGGCAGCGCGGCCAGAAGCCGCGGATCCAGCGCGTGGTGAGCGACTCGGGGTTCATGTGCCCGGCGTTGAAGGCCTCGAGCAGGCCGCTGATGGGCGTCATGACGATGCCCGGCGAGACGGCCTCGACGAGGCGCACGGCCTGCGGGTGGTCGTACTGCTCGGCGTCCACGTGCTTCTCGAGCAGGTGGCGCAGGCCCTTGAAGCCGTTGATGTAGACGACGCGCGTGGGGATCTGCATGTGCATGTTGGGGAAGAGCTGCGCCACGGGCTGGCCCGTCAGGCGCGCGTTCAGCAGCGAGTTCATGCCGCTGCGGTAGAAGCTCTCGATGCCGGCGGCGATGGACGACGCGAGCCACGGCGTGGGCTTGGCGTGCTGCTCGAGCAGCGGCGTCTGCAGCAGCGACGCCTGCCGGCGGATCTCCTTGCTCAGGCTGTACATGACCTCCCTCGACGCCGCCGGGTCGGCCAGCACGTCGGCCAGCGCCGTCGACTCGAGCGCGAAGGCGGCCACGGGCGACACGCAGCGGTACGTGACGGCGCCCGGGTCCTGCGTCATGGCGTGGTTGGCGCCCACGGACGCGCCGGCCGTCACGTGGCCCAGCAGGTGCTCCTGCCCGTTGATGCGCCGCGTGCCCTCGAGCTTGCCGCCCGCCACGATGAGCATCTGCGTCTGCTGCTCGCCCTCGCGGTACACGATGGCGTTCTTGGGGAAGCTCACGGGCGCCGCGCGCGCGCAGATCTTGCGCAGCGTCGCCTCGGAGCACAGCTGGAAGATGCCGCACGAGGCCGCGGCCGTCACGCACTCGTCCATGGCGCTGGGGGGGCGGGCGATGGGAGCCAGAGGAGGGCTGGCGGGGGCGGCGGCTGTCGGGCGGCCGGCGATGGCGCAAATGAGCGGTCGAAGGTGGCGGCGGGAGCGCATCCGCCATTGGCGGGTGGGTGGGTTTGTCCCCGCGGGTTGTAGCGGAGCCCGGCCCGGATTGGGTGGAACACCAGAAAAGTCCGTTTGCTGCTGGCCTCAAGCTCAAGTTTGTATGGCGCGCGGGTGTTTGCCAGCCGGTCCGGTGTTGGCGGGTCGGACATCGAGACCCGCCGGCCCGAGAGCTTGAATGCTCAAACTCGGGGGATGGGCCCGCGGGTTTGAATGGACGCAGGCGGGCCGCTTCGACAAAGACCCGGCGAGTCCAAGCAGAAGCGCGCGGCCGCCACGCGCGTGCGTCACGCCCAAATCGCCATACAAACAACAAGTTACGTGCGACACGTACCCCCCTGGGCGACGAACCCACCCACCACACGATCCTTCCGCAAACACCCAGGGTCTCCGCAGCCACCACCATACTTTATCCAAGTGGTTTACAAGCAACACTGCATCCAATCACCGGATTGGACTCCCGGGATCAGGGTCGCCGACGCTGGCGGCTGTCAGCGGGGCGACGGCAGTCGCTGGCCGCCGGCCGCCAGCCGCAGCGCGCGCGGGCTGAGCAGCGCCGAGCGGCCGGCCGTGGCCACCGTCACGGGCTTGCGGCGCGGCGTCCTCCGCAGCGGCGGCAGTGCGCCGGTCCCCGATCGCTGCGCGGGCGCGAGCGGCGGCAGGCTGGCGCGCGTCACGTCCTCCAGCACGCTGGCCTCGGCCGCGTCCTCGCGCTCACCGGCATCCTGCGGCCGGAGCCCGCGCTGGCTGCGGCGGCGGCGGCGGCGGCTCCGGCGGTCCTCTCCGCCACCCTCCTCGTCGACCGCCAGCCGGCGGATGTCGTCCATGACGGGCTCGGCCGCCGCCTCCTTGCGCCGCTCGCGCGCGTCGTAGTCGACGGCGAAGCGCCACGAGCGGCGAGAGGCCTCGAGCTCGCCCTGCATGAGCACGCCCAGGCACTCGCCCGTGAGCGTCCAGACGCGCACGTGGCGGTCGAACGAGCACGTGACCAGGCTCTCGGGCTCGGCGATCATCTGCACTGAGTACACCACGTCGGCGTGCGCCTTCCAGCGGCTCAGGCACTGCACCAGCCGCGGGTCGTCGCCGGCCGCGGGCGATCCGCTCGGCAGGAAGAAGGTCGCGGCCGGGTCGCGCTTGGCGAACGCCGCCCACTCGGGCCCGTTCTTGAGCTTGCGCACCATGCCCGACGCGTCTACGCGCAGGTTGCGCCGCGGGTTGGCGCACTCGACCGGCTTGTCCAGCGGGTCCACGCCCAGCTCCGTCTCCAGGTGGTGTAGCAGCGGCAGGATGTTCCACACGCACACGAAGCCCTTGTCGTCGCCCGTGAGCACCAGGTAGGACGCGAACGCCGACTGCTGCAGCGCGCTGGTGCCCAGGAAGCTCTGGCGCGGCGCCAGCTCGTCTCGCCGGGTCGAGTGCGTCGTCAGGCAGCTCACCGAGGTGACGCTCCCGCCGTGGGCCGCGCCAGCAGAAGGCGCCGGGAAGGCCTGGCCCTGGTACTGGTGCTGGTTCCGGAAGCGGTAGACGCACTTGCACTTGAAGCGCGACGGACGCATGCCCCAGAAGCACACGTTGCCCGCGTTGTCGCTCGACAGCAGCAGCGGGAACGGGTCCAGGAAGCCCAGGCTCAGGATGCCGCTCACGTGCCCGATGCACGAGCCGTCCAGCCGGCCGAACTCGTAGTCCCACACCTGGAGCGAGTTGTCCGAGGACCCCGAAGCGATTAGCGACAGCGTGGGCGAGAAGCTGAGCGACGTGATGTCCGCCGAGTGGCCGCCACGAAGTTTGCGCAGCAGCACGCCTCGCTCCGAGTCGCTCTCGTCGTGGATGTTGATGCAGCCGTCCCAGGACACCGAGATGACCGACATGTGCTCGCCGCAGTAGCACAACCGCGAGATCTCGGCCGTGTGCGCGCGGTTATCCATCTCCGGGTACGCGAACGACTTCATGTGCGAGCCGTTCAGGTAGTCGAACACGTGCACGTTGCCGTCTGTGCATGAGCGACCGACCAGTCAGGCGTGAGGACAAGGAGCCAAGCGAAGCGAGCGACCGGGAGGACCAGCGTACCATGGTCACCGACGACCAGCTTGCGCTCTCGGAAGTCGAGGCAAAGCGCCGTCAGGTCGGAGGAGCTCAGGCCCCTGTCAGCAAGTCGTCACTGAGCACCAGTCGACCCCACAAGCGACTGCCCAAGTTCTACAACCCACCTGTACACGCGAATGAGCTTGCCGGTCCGTGCGTCCCAGATCTTGACGTCCTTGCCGGCGGCGGTGATGAAGGACAGCGACGTCGGGTTGTACAGCGCGGCGAAGACTGGGTGGTCGTCGGTCAGCTCCGGGTTCTCGAGTTTCTCGTAGTCGAACTTGGTCAGCTGCGCGGCGCCACCATCGTTGGTTCATCGGTCAGTCGCATCACGTCCAAGTCCGTCACCGATCACGGTGGGCGTGGGCTCACCTTCTTGCCGGCCGCGACGATCCGCTTTTGCGATGTGATGGACACGATCCCTTTGACGTCGCCCATGTTCTCGGCCGTGAAGGTCTGCATGCAGGCGAAGTTGCGGATGTCCCAGACCTTGAAGATGCCGTCGACGTCGGCCGTCACGATCTGCGGCGTGTCGGGGATGATCTCGACGCCGCACAGGCTGTTGTTGTGCCCGTGCAGGCGCAGGATGAGCTGGTCCACGTACGGGTTCCACACGAGCGCGTCGAAGTCGAAGCCCGCCGACACGAGGAACCGGTACTCGGGTGAGTACGCAAGCGAGCGCACGCCCTTGGCGTGTCCGTCCAGCTGCTGCTTGTGCTTGCCCGTTTGGACGTCCCAGAGCCGGATCGTGCGGTCCATGCTGGCCGACGCGAGCGACTCGAGCGTCGGAAGCTAGTCGAGTGCCAAGACAGCGTTAGCCCCGTCAGAACTCACAAGAGCAAGCAGCACTCGATGCAAGCGCGACCGACATTGAGCAGGTCGAGGACGATGTCGTCGTGGGACCGCGTGAGCACGCGGCCGCGCGCTTCGCCACCCATATGGTGCCGCTCCTCCATGCGCTCGACGTCCCAGGCGTAGACGATGCCACTCACGCCGGCTGAGAAGAGCGTGGAGGACCCGGGGTACCACTTGAGGCAGTTCTGCGACGTGGGCGTGTGGCAGCTCTTGGTCAGCCGCAGCGTGTCGTCGTCGTAGAAGCGGAACTGCAGGTCGGAGGACGCCACGATGTACTGGTCGAACTGGTAACGGGGAGACCGCAGCGGTCAGTACGCGCGCTACCCGATGGGGATGATGCCGCTGCTGGGGTTACCTTTGGGAGGTGCTCGGCGCACTGGACGAAGCCGTCGGGCGTCCGGATGGACAACGTCTGCTCGCAGTTGGTGTTGTAGATCTTGAGGAAGGGGCTGCAGTTCTCCACGAGCGCCACCACGTCGTTCGAGGGGAAGTAGTAGATCTGCGAGCGCCCTCGTTAGAGCAGCGAGTACGAGGCGAAGCGTCGAGGCGCGGGGCGGACGCACGTGGTCGATGAAGGTGCTGTGCTTGGAGGCGTCCTCCCACGGCACGTGGTGGTAGAGCTGGATCGAGTTGGGCTGGTGGCTCTTGACCGTGAGCCCCGTGTCGACGATGAAGGACGTGAACTCCTCCCACTCCATGGATCCGTCGCCGTTGATGTCGATCTGCGCGAACAGCTCGCACAGGTTGGCCACGAGCTGCAGCTCGGGCAGGTTGCGCAGCCGCGAGTTCTCGTCCGTGTCGGGCGAGCTCTGCACGAAGCGCATCATGACGCGCACGAACTCCGAGATGGACAGCCCGCGGCCCTTCTGCTGGAACTCGCCGCGCAGCGAGCTCACCTTGTCCATGTCCATCATCATCATGATGTCCATGGTGAAGCCCTTCTCCGGGTCGCTCTCGTACGGCCGCGGGTCCCCATCCTGGATCGCCCTGCCCCGAAGACACAGGCACACACAGCAGACTCCGTCAGCCCAGCCTATCCCGGCACAACCACAGCGACCAGAGAATGGCCTCGCACTGCTTGACTTCGGTCAGGAACGCGGACGAGAGCTCCATGGACGCTGGCCGAGCTGGCGAAACGAATGGGCACGTCGATTGAATTGAAGCGACGGCGTGAAATAAATCAGGAAATCATTCTAATGGATTTATAAGCAGTGATTTCACCGAATTTTATCGGACTTGCCTTCAAATCCAAAGAGGTCGACAGCAACTTGGAAGACGAATCGGGACACTTGTGCCACCAACTGCCGTGGTCCTCACATGTGCGATATTCACTTGGGAATATGCGATGGTGTTATACGACACAAAGCGCAATCATGCAACTTCAGAGCAATGCACAATCCAAATTCACCGTCACTTCAGTGGCATCAAGTGTGCAACTGGGACACCTGGATACCGACAACAAAAAAAACTCAAACGCCGTTTGTAACGGGGTTACATGGTTACAGAGTAACCCTGTCGACACTTGATGTGTCGCACACTAAGTACGTGTGCTAGGTTCATGCGAACCTGGGCCTCCCAGCTAAGTACGGCTGAGGAGTTGAGTGGCTCACACGAGCCAAGGGAGTTCCGTGGGTCTCCCCAAGTGAATGATGCATTACCGTAAGAACCCTCAAAGGTTATAGGTACCGTAGGAACCACCCATTTCGAAAGTCCCCTTTCCGACAGGGCTCAATCAATACACAGTCTCTCTTTTACCAAGTCACAGGTAATTAGTACATTTATATTAGGGCCATACAAAACCCTAGTGTATTTGTAATCGAAGCACAAGCTTCCGTATTGTTAATTCAGTACAGATCGTTTATTTACGATTACACGCTTCCTCCGTGTACTGTGCTGTGTGACTTCCGTCACA
>JAADYH010000205.1:0-30064 GCA_023338125.1 Phytopythium aichiense
CGAGCCGGATCTTGTTCAATGCATGTATTGGTGTCAATTTCTTGTTTGCACATATTGACATCTCCACACGGCGCGCAGTTCAGATACCATGCATGGCGCTGGCCACATGGATCATTGGGAGTGCCCCGACGCGGGGAAGATCGCTATGGAATCGGCGTCCTCTGGGTTGATCCGGGTGGGTCCGGATCGGTTGCCTGCACATATGAGAAGAAGCATGACGACGCCTGCGTGGCGCCGGCATTCATCACCTTCACTTGCGCGAACAGAAAGACACTCGAGGGGAGAACGAGTGAGTTCTTGGGTTCACCACGAGAACTTCATGGGAAGGCGCCATGCGGTTGCATGGGGTGGGCGGTCGGCCATGGCTGTGACGCTGTGGCTTCATTCCTCAAGCTGAGAGTCGAGCACCATGACGAGCGACGTGACGAGTAACATGTCGACGGGGCTGGGGAGCGACCTGACCGCTCTGTACGAGGGCTGGCGAGGCGGAGGAGCGGAGGAGCGAGAAGAGGCGACGGTCGCGTGGATCGCGCGTCTCCACGCGGCCTTTTACGGCCGAGAGCTCGCGCGGGTGCCCAACAGGTTTCAGCACGTGGAGCAGGTGCTGGCGGACTCCTTCACGCGGCTGGACGAGGGCGGGGCGGACCAGAGCGCCTTCTACAGCTTCGTGGCGGGCGTGCTGGTGCGTCTGGCCTCCAACGACTGCGTGGCCTCGCCTTGTCATGGGGAAAGCGCCAAGAAGAAGAAGACCAAGGGGAAGGCACAGCCCACCTCTCCGCTCGCGTTCCTCGTCGTGAACGCGCTGAAGGCCGTGGGGAACGGGCAGGGTCAGGAGAAGCACCGCGAACTGTGCCGCCTCCAGGGAGAGACAAACGAGGTGCTGAGAACGTTCTGTGTGGGCGGCCTTGGGAGCGGATCAGCTGTGGTAAGTCCACCAATTGAGCGCTGGACGCAGTCTCAGTCTCCTCCTCTGACATGGTAGCTGTGTCCACGACAGGACCAGAAGCTGCTGGTCGAGCTGCTCGAACTCTTCCACATCACCGACTTTGACTCCTCACTGGTCGACAGCGCGGTGGACTCGCTGCTGCTATCCAAGAATCACAGCGCGGTGATTAAGCTGTGCGAGATCCACTCCCACGCAGTGTCGCGGCTGCCCGAAATCGCGCAAGCGATGGCGCAGGCGAAGGACTGGGTGTCAGCCGAGCTACTCGTGAGAACATTTGATGACAGCGACACCAAAAGTGAGTTGCCGTGCCGGAGGTGGAACGCACTTTGTTTGTTTTGCTGCTCGTACTGACAGCAGTGTTTGCACACAGGACTCGCGAGGACCCTGATTGAGACAGCCATTGACACACGCGACTTCAAGCGAGTACGTGGACACTCATTCACACTTCAACGGCTGAGAGCGGAATTGCTGACGACGTTCGTTTGCAGGCCCATCGTCTTGTGTCCAACTTTGCTCTTCAGCAGGAGTACCCGGGCATCGGTAAGAATGTGGTGCCCGTTCGGCTTACGCTAGTATGGATCTCACATTTGTGGCATGCTTAGATGTCATGTACAGCCGAGACGGTTTGGCGCGGCTAATCGAGAACAAGCGCTGGCAACTAGCGATTACGTTTGTCGGAAGCGACTCAACCCTTCAGCGAATTCTGCTCACGCACATGCTCGCGGTGGGAGAGCTGTCGTTCGCCACAAAGCTGTTGGAGCGAATCCCGGCCGGCGACAACAAAGAAGATCTGATGAAGCTCGTGGAAAGCGCTATCGCGACCGCGACGTCTCCTCGATCCGGCGGCCATTCAGATTCGGCTGGGGGTGATTATCTCAAGCTGGATCTCAGTGACGATGCTGTTCGATTCTGCGATTCCGACGACGCCGTCCGGGAAGCGATCAAGCTTTTCTTTCCTGCTGATGAAACCCACGGCCGTGCTTCAGGGCGTGTGATCGGGTTGGATGTGGAGTGGAGACCGGTTTCGTCTCGTTCGACTTCAACCAGTTCGCCAATCGCGAGTATTTTGCAGATTGCGTCGTCCTCGGCGGTGGTTATCGTCGACTTGCTCAAGCTGCACGTAAGTCGCTGGATAGTCGGGTTCTGGAATGCCTGACGATCACCTGACAGCGAGGATTCGTTGATGTTGGTCAGAACTCGGATCTTCTGTTCGAGGACTTCATCGGCCGGCTCTTCTCGTCGCCTTCGCATCTGAAGGTCGGGTTCAACTTCGAATCCGACTTGAGAGGTAACCCTTCGTTCGGCACGGAAGGCTCTCAAACATATTCGCTAACATTATGCATCGTGTTCCCAATGCAGTGCTGCATCACACGTTCCCGGAGAGAGCCGCTTTCTTGAAGATCACATCGTTCTTGGACGTACGTTGATGAGCGGCTTGCTTGTACCACTCGAATTGCCTAGTGCTGACACTTGTGCGCACTTTGCATGTCCCACAGCTCAAAGACATCAACGATACATCGAGCGGCTGTGCTGGTGGCAACAGTTTGTCGACGACCACTACAAGCTTTCTCGGCAAGCCGCTCAACAAGGTAAGCGTCGAAGCATTGCAGCGTTTCATTGACATTCCTCCGACAGCATCTAACTATTTTACTCTTTTGATGGCACCTCTCGACAGAAAATGCAGCTGTCTGATTGGGAACAACGCCCGCTGTCGAGCCAGCAAATCGAGTACGCTGCGCTCGATGCGCATTGCTTGGTGAAGATCATGGAAAAGATCTCGAATGCGACTGGGTACGATCCATTATCCTGCTCGGAAACATCAAGATGATCGACACTCACTTTCGTGTACGAATGCTCTGCAACAGTGCCAAGCAACCTCTGAAGCAAGTGATTTCACCTCAGGCAAGCGGCTGTGCTTCCGTGTTGTCCCTGGCGACACGATTGGGGACAGAAAGTGTGGCGCAATGCGTTGCGAGGCGCACCGAGTATCAGACCGCCTGGATGACTCGTGTCACCGAGTCCCACAACGCTTCACACGTGGTGTCGCCTCAAGAGGTTCAACGGTTTTGGCACCAGCAGATTGACAAACACCATCACAGCATCGCTCGCTACCAGGAGCAGGATCCGCGGTTTGCGAGTATCTCGTTTGTTCCGTATGAAGCTCTGAAGACGCTGCAAACCTCGAGTGAAGATCGGCGCGAAATGTTTCGTTCGGTGAACAGCATTTGCCTCTTCGCCGCAGGTATGCTTTTTCTCATGCGGCTTCGAACTTGGCAAGCGCACTAACCCGTCTCAATGTTTGTCATACGATTGCAGACCAGCCCCGCGTTGTCTGCATCGATGCACGACGCAAACTTGACGTCGGAAAGCTCGCGCGAGCCTTTCGGGTCGGCCGTCGCAAGGTTCGACTGGCAACGACAGCCGAGTGTGTGGAAGTGTTTGGCTTTGCTCCTGGCACTGTCGCTCCGTTCGGCCATCGAGCATCGACAAACGGATCGGCTGCGGTCACAAATGAACCTCCACACGATGCGAGGATCCCGATCTATGCAGACTCCAGCCTCCAAAATGCTGGCTATCTCGCTGCTGGAAGCGGGTCAGCTGATACCGTGATCTGGATCAAGTCGGCGGCGTTTTTCGAGCTCATCGATATCACTGCTGTTGGCGACTATGCTACTGCGGAGCCAGCCGATGACCTCGTTGTGGCTTCTGGACAGTCTGAGTCGACCTCAGACACCTGCACTGGCGACGAACTTCGCCCAAACACCGACAACACGCAAGGCGCGGTCGAGTACAGGTTCCTCGCCGACTCGATGGTGGCACAGGTTGGACGATGGCTACGGACCACGGGCGTTGATGTCGTGATCTGGAATGACGCCTCGTCCTCGAACGCGCACGACCCAAAGAGAGAGATGCTGGCAATGGCTGCAAGAGAGGATCGGATCGTGCTGACGCGCGACACGCAGTTACCCAGCCGCCGCGATGCAGGAGCGTGCTTTGTTCTATCTGATGACGAGTGCTACAAGCAGTTTCGCGAAGTCAAAGCGCAGTTCGGACTTCTCTGGAAGCGCGAAGACCGGGCGTCGCGCTGTGCACGCTGCAACTCGACCAACTTCGCGATCGTCGACATTGACTTTGTGCGCACGCAAAAGTCCAAGAACGTCAAGAAGGCGCTCGAGTCCGTGACCAAATTCTGGAAGTGCGAGGAGTGCGGGAAGATCTACTGGGAGGGCCCAAAGTACACACCAACGGATGCATCGCAAGACGCTTCGAGCGACGCCTCGATCAGCTGCGGCGTCAAGTACCGACCGGTGGCGCGTCGGCGCGTCCATCTCGTTCTCAGGGGTAACTCAGGCGCTGGCGTGTGATGCAGAGGTGCGAGCGAGTCGGACTGAGTCATCTCGCCCTTGATTGCCACGCCGCGAAGAAGAGACTGGAACGGTAAGAGTTGTGTGTGCTCGTGCATGGTTGTTTGCATGGATACCGAAAATGGTCCGCTTTGTCATAACTGGTGGATGGATTCCTCTCGATTGCATGGCGGTTGCTCCTCGTTTGGATCGCAGGTCTTCCGTTTCGCGACGATATTTCCGGCATGCGCATGCTGCACCGGGAGCAGTTGGGCATCTTCGATGGCGATAAATAGACGGCGGGGTTTGCTCCAGGTCAAGCAAGCATCGTGCGTCTGCGCACTTGTCTTTCACACGACCGGTCTGGGCTCGAGCCACGACAAGTTCAGGCCCAGGATGGCGATCACGGACCGAACGAGCACGCCGAGCTCTGCGAGGAGCGGCGGGGGCAAGCAGTCGATGCCGAGGCCAACAGTCTCCGCCATGGACGCCGTCGACGATCTGTACGAGAACAACGCCTTTGGCGACGAAGACGAGGATGTCGACACCGTCATGCCCGTTGCAGTCGGCCGGAAGCATCAGGCGTCGAGCTTGAAAGTCGCAGACGAGTCCACGAGTGGCAGCGGGAACGTCGGCAGCACGACAAGCGGCGTGCAGTTCGATGTCTGGGTCGCGCGCAAGGACAAGTACGAGCGCATGGCGCAGGCACTCGCCAAGCTGAATGTGGAGCGCGCGGTCAGCGACGATAAGTGGCTGGACGTGGCCGTATCGCTCGCCGCCACCGACTGCGCGCTCAAGACTGGCCGGTCCGAGCGCTGCGACTGCCCTGGCGTGTGCCGCAACACTGGTCACGCCGTGTCCCGGCAGCGAACGCGATGCCAGTGTCCCGCCAAGAAGTGCTCGCTCTGTGCTCGCTGCATCTGCACGACTCCAGGCCAGATCACAGCCAAGATGTCCGACGCACTCCTCCCGTTTCGACCGGGGAACGCTGGGCCTAGCAGCAATTTACTGCCGTCCACGGTGCTCGCACTCGCGGACCAAATCGTTACTGCTGGAGAAGGCAAATGCCTGGATCCAGGCGCACCAAAGATCTCTCGAGCAGCCGTCAGGATGGCGCAGGCCGTGCTGGCGCAGTGTAGTGTGGTTGAAAGCGGTGAAGGAGGCTCTGGACGAGCACAGCGACCGTGCTCGTGCCCTCTTCGCTCACTCGGCGAGCTGTGGGTCAGGTGGACGACGCGGTATCACACGTTCTCGCGGGTCCCGCTGACGGAGAAGGAGGCGTCGCAGTTCACGATCGGCACGCGGCAGATGATGGAGCATGATGATGCCGAGCCCGACCGATACTACATGACACTCAAGTGGCATCAAGCTGCCAAGCCGCAAAAGGGCGACACGGCCAAGATCGCCGCGCGCCGAGCGCTCACCGCCGACCAAAAGAAGCAGAATGCCGTGCGCTGCGCCTCTGATCGATGAAGTAACTCTGGCTGATGCGTGGACTAACCTTGGCGTCCTGTTGTGATATCTGCAGCTCTTCCTGACGCTGTGCAAGCGGTACTGGAAGCAGGCGCAGCACCGCGTGGTCGAGTACCTCCAGGCAAAGCTGAGTGAGTTCGAGAAGCTGCCGCAAGACAAGAAGAAGCAGTTGACTGCAGTGCTAGCGAGCTCCGTCTCTGCAGGATCTTCGTGTTCGTATAGCAGCGAGGCGCTGGCAGCGGCGGCGCTGGAGCTGCAGGCACTAAACAAACTTGGCGTCAAGCGCATGCTGCTGTGGGTCGAGGAGGACGAGGAGGCTATTGACGCGCAAAAGCGCGACGAGGAGAAGGAGAAGGCCGAGGGCGGCATCGCGGCCCACAGCGCATGGGTCCGCAAGAAGGACCGCTTGCGCATCCGGATGCCGACGCCGACGAAAGAGGAGAAGGAGGCAACCACACGCTTCGACTTCTCGAGCAAAGGTGCTGTGCGCCGCAAGAACTTCAAGGCGCCTTCCACGACCGTCGAGCTGATGAAGAACAGCGGACTCAAGTACGTGCATGCCATGAACGACGGCTTCCAGGGTCGCGGTGGAGACCTTGAGAAGTGCAAGCAGTTGCTCGTCAAGCAGGGACACGTGCTGCGCGCCAACTTTTCCGACGCGGGTGGCGGGGGATACGACGAGGAGGACTCGGGCTTCACCAAAGATAGGTACCAGTTCGAGCGTGCGAACAATCCGGCAAGGAAGAAGCGCAGCGAGGGCGACAAATCGCGGCGTCAGCAATCCCAGGCGAGCTTCGCGGCCTGGACAGCGCACAAGGCGCTCCGAGACAAGGCGCTCAAGTTCTTGGACCACTTGCCGCGGCCATCGGAGGACGATGACGAGCCACAAGACGAAGGGGACGCGCAAGGCACGGTCACGACCAAGTGGGAACAGGTTGGACGTGCACTCAAAGCCGTCGATCGCACTCTTCTGGAAGCCTGGGTACGCTGGACGGGCGACTTCAGAAGCGTGGCGACGTGCCGAGCGCTTTGGGAGAGCTTCCCACCCGTTGCTTGCGACGTCCACTGCCCATCGTCAGCACTTCGAGACGTGTTTCTCAAGCTGCTGCATCGCCGCGGCGTCAACTATCGGCAAGCATTCATCGACCACTGCGAGCGGAAGTACAAGTGGGCGGTCGCGAGGCGGGACAACGGCGATGGCGACGACAACGACCCTGTTCCGGACGACCTCACCGAGCAGCAGCAGATGGAGCGGTATGCGACGATGACGAGGCGTGAGTTCACGCGCTTCCTGGCGGACCAAGGGATCATCGTGCAGCCCGAAGAGGCTCAGCGGCTCGTCGAGTATTTCAACGACGAGGAAGAAGGCGCTGGAGACGGACTGGAAGAGCGTGTGAGCATGCCCAAGTTCTTGGCCGTCGTGGGCGACGAGAGGCTCATTCAGTGCCACGGAGACACGGACATGCTGTTGCGCCAGGTCTGCATGTGGGAGACCGTGTGCCACGAGTGCGGCATGCTGCGCGCCTTCCAGCTCGTTGTTAGCAACACCTCCAGCACCAGTGGCGGCGGAGGCAGTCGCCTTCGAGCAGAGCTTCCGGGGCACATCAAGCGTCGTGAGCAGGGTGGCGGACGGTTCGTGTGCACGCCCGAGTGCGACTTGCGAATCGTGAAGAAGCTCGCGCCTGCTCCTTGCCCATTCTCGCAATGGAGCGACGAGCAGGCGCTCCCGTTCCTCAAGAAGCTCGAGCTTTGGTCGGCAGCGCCAAGGGAACAGCGCGTTCTTCAGCAACTGGTGACGAATGGGCAACCGCCGGACGCTCCGCCGCTCTATCGTGTCGATGAAGATGAAGACATCAGCGACAACAACGACAGCGAGCCAGCAGTGGACGCGACGACGATGCTGTTGTTGCGCTGGGCACCACCGCGCGTGACTGGTAACAACGGCGCAGCCTTCTACCAGCTCGAGACCGCTGGCGCCGAGGGTTCGTCAAGCTTTCGCAAGAACGAGTTCCGCGAGATCTGCCGCGACCCGCGTGACTTCAGCGACAACGGCGGAAAACCGCGCTATCAATTCCTCGTCACTGGTCTCACGCCCAACACCAAGTATGCGTTCCGCGTCAGAGCGCTCAACGGATTCGGTGCAGGTCCCTACAACTTCGCGTACTTTGTTACAGCACCAGCCTCACCCCCGGCTCCCGTGGCGGTCAAGGTGAGCGCTAGCAGCATCTCTCTCGCCTGGGATACGTCCCGTTCATACCAGCGCCACCTTCGCGAGTTACGACGCGTGTTCGATGCTGCAGATGCGGACGGGGACGGCGTCATCTCGCGCGACGAGTTCATGGATCAGCTTGAGCGCCGGCAGCCGCGGCTTCTCGAGTTCTTGCAGCGCGTGACTATCGCGAACGGGTCCAAGGCAGATGGGAATGGCCCGCCACTGAGTGTGTTCGACGTCATCGAAACTGATGACAGCGAGAACCTGTCCTGGAGCGAGTTCCTTGGCTTCTTCCACGGCGCGTTGAGCATCAATGACGCCGACGATGCTGATAACAACAGCGGGGATGATGATATCGGGGCTGACGGAAAGTTGTCACGCGCGAGCTCGCGGGTTCAGCTGCTTGGAGCGTCGACTTCATCGAGGGCGGGGGGAGTGACATCGAGGAAGCGAGTCGAGCCACAGCCTACCGTCGGCACCAGCCGCTTCATCTTGAAGCAGTGCACTGACGAGGCGAACGGCGAGTACGTGGAGATCTACCGAGGCGCCACGCCGTCATTCGTCGTCCACGGACTGCCGAGCGGCAGCACCTTCCAGTTCCGCGTGCAGGCGGAGAACGAGGAAGGCCGCTGCAGTCTCCACAGCCCGCCGGTCATCGTCAACACGCTACTGCCGACGCCTCCGCCGCCGACGGAGAGCGGAGCCTCCAGCTCAGCCGTCAAGCTCAAGTGGAGCGCCGCCACCGCTCGCCCCAGCGTAGCGTACGAGGCGCTGCAGCAGCGCAACGGCGGGTCCGGCGTGACTGTCAAGCGGCAGAACGGAGGCAGCGTGAGTGGCGGAGTAGCGGCCCCCAAGCAGAGCGACGACATTTCGCGGCTGCTCAAGGAGTGGGCACAGGAGACGAGCTTCGACGACGGCAGCGTCGACTTCCGAGCGCGTTTCGACCGGCTGGACGCCGATAAGAGCGGGTACATCGAGCTACCCGAGTTCCGCGCTCTGCTAGCCGAGCTGGGCGTCGCGCCGTCGGACGAGCGCCTCGCCGCGTACCTGGCCGAGTTCGACACGGACGCGGACGGACGCATCTCCTTCGCCGAGTTCGCGCGCTGGTGGAACCGCACGGACGACGTCCAGTACGTGCTCAAGCGTGACCGTGGGCAGTCGGGGGATCAGGAACTTGGTGTGTCGTCGTCGTCTTCCTCCTCCTCCTCGTCCGAGATGGCGGTCGTGTCGTACCGCGGGAAGGACACGAGCGCCGTGGTTGCCGGCCTGGAGCCCAACACGCTGTACCGGTTCCGTCTTCGAGTCGTGTCGGCGCACGCGAGCAGCCAGCTGAGCGTCGCGCTCGAGCTGTGGACGGCGCCGGCCGCGCCGACTTGTCCCGGCCGCATCAGCGTCTCGTGCACCTCTGCGCTGCTCCGGTGGCATGCCGGAGCGCGCGGGGCGTATCGGTTCGTGCTCGAGTGCAGGCTCGTGGAGACGCTGCCCAGCACTGGAGGCGGCGACATCCAGACGGGTGCAGGGCGGAGCGCGGCGGTCAACAGCGGTGGCTGGACGCGCGTTTACGAGGGCAGCGAGCCCACCGCAGCCGTCTCCGAGCTGCTGCCGAGCACCGTGTACCGCGTACGGGTTGTGGCGCTCAACCGGGTGGGCGGCATGAGCGAGCAGTCGACCGTCACGCAGATCTGCACGCCGAGCTCTCGCGAGGAGGAGCGCGCGGGCGGCGGCGGGCCGCTGCGCGCGTCCAACGCCGCCGAGCACTTTACGGTCGAGTGCGCAGAGGTCGGCGACCTCGTACGCGGCGACGCCGTGCTCTTCTGCGAACGGTTGTACCGGAGTAGCGGTGTGGACAGCAGGGCTGGGCAGCCTGGCAAGTCCCTGGCGACCTCGTCCGTCTACTCGGTGTCGAGCGCAGCGGGGACCATGGTGGCCATCGGTGAGCGGACTGTGGCAGCGCGGGTCGTGGGGGCCAAGACGGACGACAAGCACGGCCGCGTGCTGTCCATGGTGGTGCTCTGGAGCACGGCACAGCTCTATGACGACCCGACCGGCACCGGCAGAGACAAGCGCGTGTCCACCCGCAGCACCTACACCAGCACGAGCAAGAGGTCAGTGCCAACCGGGAGCGTTCGAGACGCGAGAGCGAGCGGCAGCAGCTCGCTCGCCGCGGGCCACGCGCTCGCGACCGACCTCAAGATCTCGCGCCGCGAGAAGAGTCTGTACCGGTTCGACACGTTCCGCAAGCAGTGGGTGGACGAGCGTGCGCGCCTCGCGAGCTCCTGGGACCAGTGAGTTAGTACAACAAGGTTGGTAGCACGATAGACACGAAGGCAGCACACAAACGCGACGCCATGTGGATCAGCACGAGCTTGCTTCATTCATCACGTTCGGTTGGCGTCAACTGCATGGTGGATGGGGGTCAGGGACGAACACCGAGGAGGCAGCTCCGCGTCTCGATGCATGACGCTTACTCGGTCGAGTGCTTCTCGAGCTGCAGCACCTTGCCGATGGCGATGGTCTTTCCCTCGTCGCGAAGCGTGAGGCGGCCGAGCTGGGGCAGGTGCTCGAACGTCTCGATCGTGATGCTCTGCTCCACCTCAATTCGGCAAATCGCCGCCTGGCCCTGCTTGATGAACGTGATGTGCTTCTTCACCGGCTTGCCCGTCTTGGGGTCGATGGGGCGCAGTAGCTTGGCCACTGTGCACTCGACCGCGATCGTGTGGATGTGCAGGATGCACTTGTAGCCAGCCGTCAGCAGCGGGCGGTGCTCCAGCGTGTCCACAAGCGCGATCTGCGCGGCAAACGCGTGCACGGCACGCGGCGACTCCGGCTCCTTGAGACCGCACAGCACGAAGCCCTTCTGGACGTCGTCCACGCTGCACGAGATGCGGATCAGCACGTTCTCGCCAGGCTTGGCGGTGCGCACAGGTGCCTCGTTGATGTAGACCTGGTTGATGACGGCCGTGGCGCGCGTGGGCATGAGCAGGACCTTCTGGCCGGTCTTGAGCACGCCGGACTCGACCTTGCCCATGGCGACGGTGCCACGTTCCTGGTAGCGGTCGAGGATCGGCACGCGGAGCACGCCCTCGGGGTTGCGGCCCACGATGTGCATCGTGTCCATGTGGTTGAGGAGCGACTCGCCGTCGTACCACGGCGCCTTGTCCTTGGCGAGCGCGTCCTTGACGTTGTCGCCGCTGAGACCCGAGATGGGGATGAAGATGACGTCGCGCTTGACCGCAAAGCCGCAGGTGCGCAGGAACGGGCGCAGCTTGTTGACGCACTCGTCGTAGCGCTCCTGGGACCACTTGGCCTCGTCCATCTTGTTGATGACGACGATCAGCTTGTTGATGCCGAGCGTCTTGGCGAGCATGGCGTGCTCGCGGGTCTGTCCGCCGCGCTCGAAGCCCGTCTCGAACTCGCCCTTACGCGCCGAGATGACGAGGATGCCGACGTCGGCCTGCGACGCACCCTGGATCATGTTGGGCACGTAGTTCTTGTGGCCGGGGGCGTCCAGGATGGTGTAGCGGCGGTTCTCCGTCTCGAACTGCGCGCGGCCGACCTCGACCGTCTTGCCCTTGGCGCGCTCCTCCTCGCCCGTGTCCATGATGTACGCGAGGAACCAACTGTCGCGGTTGCGCGCCTTGGCCTCCTTCTCGTACCGCTCGATCGTGCGCTTGTCCACCTGGTCCATCAGGTACAGGATGTTGCCTGAGAGCGTCGACTTGCCGGCGTCCACGTGCCCGATCAGCACCACGTTCAGGTGCTCGCGCGGGTCCTCGTCGCCGACTTCCTCCTCCTCGACGAACTCGTCGTCTTCCTCGTCCGCGTCCTCGGCATCCGCAGCGGGCTTGGCCTCCTCCTCCTGCTTGTCCTCGACCGAGAGCTTCTCCACCTGGGTTTCAACCTGTTCCACCGCCGGTGCGGCCTTCTTCGGGCTGCTCACGGGCGTCGCGGCCTTCTTCGGGCTGCCCACGGGCGTCGCGGCCTTCTTGGGACTGGCGGGACCGCCGAGCACCGCGGCGCCGCCCTTCTTGGGCACAGGCATCACCGGGTTGAACGCGGGCGGGGCGGGCGCGGCAGGCGGCGGAGGCGGCGGCGGCGGCGTGAACGACGGCGTCCACGTGCTGGCGCTTGGGTTGAACGAGAAGGACTTGGCCGTCGGGTTCAGGCCCGCGGTCTTCTTGGCTGCATTGTCATGGGTCCGCAATGTCGTGTATCTCGGTCAGTTCGGGGCCTACAGACGCGTGGAAGGCGCGGACACGTACGCTGGTCGCTGCCGTCCATGGTCACGGAGGTGTGGGGAGCTGGCGGGGACGCGGGGATGCGGGGGGAAGTGAAGGGGAGCGCGGCGCCGACACCTGCGGGGGGATGGCTCTGCGTGGGGATCTGCTTTCCTCTGGCTGCGTGCGTTCGTTGGTCGGCGTGTGGCATTTGAGCCTCACTCGAGTAGGTATATTTCAGGCGTAAATAAAGAAAACTACGCGTATGATGTACTTTAACCGGGAGTCAATGTACTGACATCGCGGAAAACGATATTTTTGTGGACCACAGAAACGAAATGTTTAGCTTTTCGTGACCACCAAAGCGCAGCCACTCGACTGGAAGCAACTCGAAGCAGGACGCCCGCCACCCGGACGCCTGCCTCCTGCTCTCCCCCAAGCCGCCCCAGTACTGTGTAGCACCTGATCGAGACCGCCGTCGCCCGCCATGAGCGACCTGCTGCCGCGCCAGTACGAGGACTTCCGCAAGAAGGAGTACTGGGACTCGTTCTTCGAGAAGCGCAGCGAGCAGGCCTTCGAGTGGTATGGCGAGTACGCGCAGCTGCAGCGCGGGCTGCTGGCCGAGCTGGGCCTGCCCCACGGCGCGCCGGCCTCGATGCTGCGCAAGCTCAAGCAGGCGGTGCGCGTGCTCGTCGTGGGCTGCGGCAACTCGGAGCTGAGCAAGCAGCTCGCAGACGACGGCTTCTCGACGCTCGTGAGCGTCGACTTCAGCGAGCGCGTCGTGGACGAGATGCGCCGCAAGCACCCGGACATGCAGTGGGAGGTCATGGACATGACGGACATGAAGGCGTTCGCCACCGGCTCGTTCGACCTCGTGGTCGACAAGGGTGCTCTGGACGCGCTCATGGCCAGCGACACGCCCGAGATCCGCCAGGACGCCACCAAGATGCTGCTCGAGGTGCAGCGCGTGCTCTCGCCCGGCGGCCGCTATTGCTGCGTCACCATGGCGCAGGACTTCATCCTACGCCACGCGCTCACCTTCTTCTGCGTCTCGACGACTTCCGAGACCGACAGCGAGGCGGCCAAGGCCACGGGCTGGGCCGTCACGGTGCGCGAAGTGCCGCGCGACGCGCGCAAGCCGTTCGTGCCGTTCCTCATTACGGCCGCCAAGTGCCCGCGCAGCACGGCCAGTGCTCGGAGGGCCGTGTACAACGCCAAGGCACTCGAGCACGAGAGCGGCGCGGCGCGCCAGCAGTGGCTGACCCACGAGGTCGAGGCCACGCAGTGGTACACCATGACGCAGGGCGGGCTCAAGAAGCTCCAGGTCGGCCGGCAGGAGGTCATCGAGCTGATCGCCAACAGCAGCTTGGACGCCACGGCTCCCGAGGCCGACCCCGTGCCGCGCTTCACGCTGCGGCTCGTGGACGTGAGCATGCGCGGCGCGAACGGCAGCTGCGCCGTGTTCCTCATCCCGCAGGGCCGCGAGCACGAGTGGATGTTCGCGACCGAGGAAGGCGCGGCTGAGCTGGCGGGCGGCGCGGGCTTCAGCCGCCTCATCCTCGTGGCGCTCGGCCGAGGCCACCAGTTCGACAGCACGAGCCAGGTGCAGGACGAGCTGAACGCCAAGATCCTCGAGCTCTCGCCCGAGACGCTCGGCGCGAACGAGAAGATCCCGTACCTGACGGTCGAGGAGGGGCTCGGCAAACGCAACATCGTCCATCAAGGCCAGTCGCCGCTGAGCGGCGCGTACTTCATCGAGGAAGTCGTCGACTCGGGCGACCGACTGCGGCGCCTCGTGTTCCTGAGCAACACGAACGTCATCCAGAGCGAAGTGCGGCTCCTGGCAGGCGGCGGCATCACCTCGAACGCCGGCGGCGAGGGCAGCAGCAGCAAGAAGAAGAAGAAGAACAAGAAGAAGAAGAAGAGCTCGGCCGTCGTCGATGCGTCCTACCTGGCGTTCGACTACCACAAGGGCATGATCGCCGCGCTGCACGCCGCGTGGCTCGGCCCGCGCGCGCAAAGCGGTAGCACGCATCGGTCGCTGCTCATCGGTCTCGGCGGTGGCTGCCTGGCCAAGTACGTGCACGACAACGCGCCGAGCGTGAGCATGACGGCGTGTGAGCTGGACCCGACGATCGTGACGGTCGCGGAGCAGTTCTTCGGCTTCCAGCAGGACGACCGCATGAACGTCGTGGTCGCGGACGGCCTCGTCCATGTGCGTGAGCGCGCGGCGAGCGCCAAGGAGTCGCCGGCCAACGACGAGCTGCGCGTCGACTCGATCATTGTGGACGTGGACGCCAAGGAGCGCAGCGTGGGCATGAGCTGTCCCCCCGTCGCGTTCGTCGAGGACGCGTTCCTGCGCGACTCGTACGCGCTGCTGGCGGAGGGCGGCGTGATGCTGCTGAACGTGTCGTGCCGCGACTCGGCGCTGTTCCAGCAGATCCTCGCGCGGCTCAAGCTCGCGTTCGAGGGCTCGAGTGCGTTTGTGCTTCGTCCCAGCGAGCAAGACGTCAACAGCGTCGTATTTATCCGCAAAGAGGCCAACAAGGGTGCTGGCAGCGCGGCCGTGCTCAAGCAGCTGCAGGAGTTCGGCAAGCGCCGCGGCAAGGCGGCCGCCGGCAAGGACCTGCCCGGGTACGTGGACGACGAGCTGTGCGAGCTCATCCGCGAGATCCAGCTGTGCTGAGTGGCGAGGAAGGGCAGCATAGCGTAGAGCCTAGTGGTGAGGATGCAATAGACGCTGTTCACTTCGGTGGCGATCGTCTACATGCCGAGTGCTGCCCACGGCAAAGCGTACGCGGTCTTGTACTTGCGGTCGAACTTGTCCTCGAAGAACGGGTGCAAAAGCTCGCTGTCCACGTAGAAGTTCTGCTCCGGCGGCGCACGCGCGTCCTCTTCCTTGAGCTTCTGCACCAAGTCGTTGGATGCTGGCGTCCACTTCCTCAGAGAGCTGGGATATTGCCACACGCACGGGTCTCTCCGAACGTCCGGGCTCAGCAGCTTGGAGTAAATGAGCTGCGTCACGTGCTCATCTAGCTGCCTCCATTCTCTGTGTGCAGCTAGGTGCTGGTAGCGTCGCCGCTCAAACGGCTTGTCGATCTTGCTTTTAGACGTTCCTCTCACCAACAGCAGCCAATGCTGTCGCTCCCACATCACTTGTCGGTACTTGTGGCAGAAACCGAGCAGTTTTCGGGCCCACTGCTGCGCTATCGGCGGCAACTTGGCGTACTCGAACGTCCTCGACACCTTGGTGCGCTTTGGCGGTTGGCGCGCGCGGCAGCCAAAGAAGTCTTCGACTGCCTGAGCTTCTCGTCCAGCGCACAGTTTGCGTCTCTCAGCCCCTTGATATGTCGGCTTGCGGACACAAAGTGCCAAGAGCGCCGCGAAGAGAAGGGTTCTCTGTCTCCACAAGCTCTCTCATGCTGCGAGATACACCAGGGATATCCTGGCTTGATCCGAGTCGCTGCTTTCAGCATCAGCATCAACCGTGCTCATTGCCTCCGGAAGACTGCGAGACACAAACTGAGGACCAACTACAGTTAGTCGCAACTGTGTTTCTGTCTTTGCGGCAGTTGGCGGCTTGGGTGGGTTCCCACCGCGACTCCGATTGTCTTCTCACTCGCCACATCTCGCTTCAAGAGGCATTCATGCACCTCTCCACTCTGTATATGCCTCTTACTGCTCGCCCTCTTCCTCCTCTACTCCGTCTCTCTCCTCGTCGTCGTCGCCGCCTTCCTCGCTTCCATGCTCTCCCGCCTCCTCGTCGTCACCGAACTCGGTTCCCGAGCTGAACAGGATCTCGCAGATGCGCTCGTCCAGCAGCCACTCGTCTTCGTACACGGGCGGCGCCAGGAAGAAGCCGATGACGTCCGCGGGGTCGATCTCGTCCGCGTGTTTGGTGTCGTGGGTCCGCAGCCACGTCAGGAGCGCGTCCAGCACCTTGTCGTCGAACCGGAACGCGACGATCGCCTCCCCATACGACTCGCCCTCTTCCTCCTCCTCCTCACCGTCGTCGCCGTCAGCCTCTTCCTCGTCGGTCACTGCGCCTCCGCTCTGCTTGCTGGTGTCCTTCTTCTCGCTGTTGCCTGACTGTTTCCGAGCCGGCGTGGTCTCCTCCACGTCTTCCTCCTCCCCCTTCTGCTCTCCGTCCTCCTCGTCGGACTCCACCTCGCGCGTCTCCTCGTAGAAGCTGCGCGGGTAGCTGGCGGTGCTCGTCATGGCGAAGTGGACGAACTCGCTCGGCGTGCCGTCGTCGCCCATCTCGACCGTCACCGTGAGCTTCACCTCCGTCTCGCGCTCCTCACTTTGCGACCGCTCGAACACGTAGCGCATGAGCACGGGCACGTCCGCCGCTCCACTCGTGTCCACTCCCTTCCTGCGCTTCTTCTTGTGTCCGCCGCCTGCGTTCGCACTGCCACTGCCGCCGACCGCCGGCAGCGACCAGCGCAGCGTCGTGGCCATGACGGCATTGCGTTGCGCGTCATAGTCGCAGCTGACGTCGTCCGCCCGCAGCGACACGACCAGCTGTTCGAACACGGGCGAGCTCGAGCCCACGCGCTCCACGAGGTCCTTGGTGGCCGGGTGCTGGCGCAGGCGCTCGCGCACGCGCTCGGCCTCGAACGCGAGCTTGGCGTGCGCGCTCAGGCTGCGCAGCGCGTCCAGCCGCAGCGCCACGTCGCTCTCCTCAAAGTGCGCCACCACGCGCTCGATGGCCGCGTCCATCTCGGCCGCGAAGCTCGTGCCGCGCCGGTCGCAGCCCGTCGACGTCATGCCTTCCACTTGGACCGGAGAAAGAGCAGGAAGAAGAAGTCGCGGTCGCCTCGGCACCAATGGCTCAATTGAGCTCCATGCTGAGGTATTGACATGCATCATCGCGCTATTTCGTGTGGCCCACACCGCAATTATGTTTTCTTGACAATATTCGTTATAGATGGAATCCAATCATTTCCCACTTTTTGCAGTCAAGAGCATGCTCACACGTCGCAGGTGAATGCGATGGGAATGCGATGGAGTCATGTGATCTATTCATCTCGGTCGGCTCTGTGGCTATGGTGAAAGCTGGCTGGGAGCCGCGGGCGGTGGTGCGTCCGTGGCTCACCCCGAGACGTCCATGGCGGTGGCCATCTGGTCGCGCGCGATGGCGAAGACAGCGACGAGCGAGGCGAGCTGCAGATCCTCGGACGTGCCGCTGGCGAGCCGGTGCTCCAGCTTGGCGAGCTCGTCGTATAAATACATGCGGCACGTGGGCGGCAGCTCCAGCTCCGTCGTGTACTTGTAGACGTCCTGCAGGATGTCGCTCGTGGCGTAGCCCTTGAGCTTCTGCATCTCGGCGCACTTGCGCACGGCCTCCGGGTAGCTCTCGTTGAAGAGCCACTGCGTCACCGACATGATGTCCTTCGGCAGCGGGTTGCCAGTGCACAGGTACACGTTGGCCTCGTCCACCACGTCGTGCGCCATGGATGTGGCCTGCATGATGTTAAGGATGCGCCGCATGTCGCCCTGCCCGAGGCGCAGCACCGCTTTGAAGCCGTCCTCCGTCATGTTGAGCCTGGTCGTCGGCGCACGCAGTCAACAGGACGCGTGAGGATACATTGCATACGCACCATTCATCGATGAGACGCACTTCTCGAGGTCGGCAATGTGCTTGACGCGGTCCTTCACTTGGTCCTCGTGCAGCGGCGCGAACCGGAAGCGCGTGCAGCGTGACTGTAGCGCCGGGATGATCTTGCTCACGTAGTTGCAGATCAGGCAGAAACGCGCATTCTTCGTGTACTTCTCGATCACTACGGAACACAGACAGTGTTGTGAGCACATTCCTGGGCAGCATTACAGATGCAGAAGTGCGTCGCTACGAACCGCGCCGGAGCGAAAACTGCGCGTCGTTGGTCATCGAGTCGGCTTCGTCCAGGATGATCAGCTTCACCCCGTGGCTAGAGCGTTTCGACACACAATCCCAATCGTTAGGCACTCTCAAGAGATTCATCCCCGAATGTGATCGGTACGCCACCGACCTGAAGAGCTTCTTGGTACCGGCGAACTCCTTGATCTGGTTGCGGACGACATCAATGCCGCGGTCGTCCGATGCGTTCAGCTGTTCATGCAATCAGCCGGTTAGCCTCACTTGTCACGCACAGCCCCAAGGAGACACAGAGACAAAGCATGGACGCACCTCGAGCACCATGGACCCGTAGTTCTTGCCGTAGAGTCGGCGCGCGGCGGCGATGATCATGGACGTCTTGCCGGTGCCCGGCGGCCCGTAGAAGAGCAGGTGCGGCAGCTTCTGCGCGTCGATGAGTCGGTTGAGCGTCGAGATGATCTCCTGGTGCGCGATCAGGTCGTTCAGGCTCGACGGCCGGTACTTCTCCACCCACGGCCACGACTCGGTCGATCGGTTGCGCGACGAGATGCCCTCGAACCTGCGCGGCGACCGCGCGAACCTCCGCGTTAGAGCACATGAAACGCATACTGGGAAAGAGAGCACAAGCAGGGCTATCCGCTGGTCGTAAAGTGCGGCGGTCACGTACGCAGGGGCGTCCTCCGCGAGCTTCATCTCCTCGTCCGCCATGCTTGCCACTCGAGAGATCAACAAAGTCGCTTGCCGCGCTTTTGCCACGGGTTTTGGCGGGGCGGGGCGGTTGCTAGATCCTGCTTTGATTGGTCGAAAAATATTTCCCATTATTAGCGAATCAGCGATCAGTACAGGCACGAGGTGTCGTCACTCACCGTTTGTCTTCATCATGAACAACAGAACATGTAATAATACATTCAAATTAGCTTCACAAATTGCTTTATGCATACAATATATTATGAATCATGCAATTGAAGAGGTCATTTGTGGGAACGAAGAACATGCGGTTCTGCCCGGAATGTTGGTCGTGCGTCCAACTCGTCACGATCAAAAGTCCCGCATGCTGGTCACACAGAGAAAAGCCGGCGTCAAGGAGGAAGAAGCGTCAAGGGCAGCAAAGAGTGAGAAGCAGAGGAGAGCCGCAGGGACGCACGCCGGGCCTCACAAGCCAACTGGACGGGTGGAGAAGACGCAGAGCGGATTATCCGGATAACGAGCGACGGAAGGATGAGCGGCGAGGGCCACGACGCGGAGCTGGAGAAGCTGCAGGAGCAGATCCACAAGGGCACGGAGGAGACCAAGACGTACCTGGCCTCGGTGCGTCTGCCTGCTGCTGCCTGTTGTTGTTGTGTGGGTCTCGTCCCTGCAGTATCTGCTGCGTGAGTGCTGACGCCGAGTGCAGCTGACGGCGCGGCTGGCCGAGTACGATGAGCACTACAAGGTGTCGGAGACGGCCACGTCCTTCCTGCAGGCGGGCATGGACCGCGCGCACAAGTCGGTGGACGAGGTGCGCGCGCTTGGCTTGAAGTCATTCGGTAGCGAAAGGTACCGGCGCTTACGCGGATGGGTTGACGTCTTGCTGACTGACAGCTGAAGGACCTGGGGGACTCGCTGAAGCAAAAGTCCAAGGACAAGTCGGCGACGGTGGTGGACGCGGCTAAGGCGTCGTTCACGCGCGTGCAAGCGGCGCTCGAGGCACTCAAGGAGGGTGGCCGCGCTTACGACCAGAAGTTCAAGGTGAGTATTGCCCGCTCGCTCTCGCTCTCTCCCTTGGCATTGCTTTCCATAGACTTACTGACACTTGATGTGGCGCAGTCGTCGGTGAGCAGCTCGGTGCAGTCGGCCAAGGGCGGCATCTCGAGTGCGACCACCACGGTCTCGAGCTCGATCGAGCATATTGTGGTCGCGACGCGCGAGCGCAGCAGCTCGAGCTTCGAGCAGCTCAAGGAGTACCTCTTCTCGACGCAGAAGAGCATCACGGACTCGGCTGCCGTCTACGGACATGGTGCAGTGGGTACGTCATGGAAACTACATCGAACACAACTGGGATCACTTGTAGCTAACCTTCTACCGTCGCTGCTGCGTCCAGTTGTTGCGGGTGGTGTGGTGACGAAGGCCGAGCAGCTCGACGAGCGATACGGCGTCGTCGGCTCCATCACGGGGGCTGTGGCCGCCGTCACGGAGAAGGTTGTCGGCCTCGACAAGGCCCTCGGTGTGTCGGAGCGAGCGCTCATGGTTGACGAGAAAGTGAGCGGCGGCATGGGCGCCTCGCTCGTCAACAAGGGTCTCGAGCTGGTCAACTCGTCGGTCGGATACGTGACGGATGCGCTCCAGCAGGCCAAGGTGACTGCGGCCGAAGCCAACGGAGTCGGATCGACAGGCGTGGTCGTCGCAGTTGAGGAAAGTGTTCAGGTCAGTGACAGCGAGATGAAAGCCGCAGCGCCTGTGCAGAAGGAACTCTAAACTCGGAGTGCTACCGCTCGAACTGAAGACACGGTGACGCGGCACTCCAAGGCGGCCAAATGCATAACTCTTCCATTTTGCATCCGTGCTCGAATCCTGTGTGGACCTGGCATTCGTGGCGGACACGAAAGTCGTTTGCTATTGCGAAGTCACCTCTCCTGTCCGGCTGCAGTCTCGTGTTCGAGGTGTCGCAGTTGACTTCCAAGATTAGATCCAAGATTAGCCGGCCTCGAGGCATTGTGGGTTTCGCGCCAAGGGAGCTGCTGTGTCGTCGACGTGCATCGCTGGACAACGCAAGCCTGTGCTCGACGTCGAGCACGGCTAGGCAAAAGCGTCGGTGAGACGACCGTCAGCACAAGCACGATCGCGGTGTCTCTATGCCCAGGTGGACCCGACCGGCTGGCTTGAACGCTCCAAGCTCTTCGTCTGCAGGCCTGTAGACCCTCATGGGTCGGAGGGCGTTCAAGAAGCGATGGATCCCGCTCACAGTCGCCAAGCGCGCCACGGCGTGGTTCCGCCGCTCGTTCAAGCGCCAAATGACAGGCGAGAGCAACCGGCAGTGGATCGAGCGCAACCTCCAAGACTCGCAAGCCGGCGTCGCTGTCGATTTGATCCAGTGTTTCCTCGGGTAAGTCATGCGTTGCGCACTTGCCTTCCATTCCGTTCTCTCGGGTGCTGAGCGAGCCATATCTATCGCAGCCTGTTGATGATCGTGGCGATCGTCGACGAAAACTGGGAGAAGTCGAGCTACGATCACAGCACCAAGTACTATGTCATCGATGTGCTCAACTTGGTCGCGATCGTGTTCAATCTCGGGATACGGTGAGCCTGGCGGTTTGAGTTGACAGTATCGGAGGCCAATCGTCGAAACTAACAATCCTTGTGCACCGTAGCGTCTACTCGGCAAGCAATCGGCGGAGCATCATGCTCCACTGGCTGTCCATTATGGACTTCATCACGATCCTGCCTCTCTTCTTTGAGATCTTCATGGTCGCAGAGCACACGGGCAACTACTTTGTGCGCCTACTGCTCATCGTGCGAACCATGCGGCTTTTGCAGCTGTATCGCCTGCTGCGGCTTGCCAAGACAGCCAAGATGCGGCAGGCGACTCTAATCGTCTTGACGATCTGCTGCATCATCGTCTGCTCGGCTGTCGCCATTCAGGTTGGTCGGATGTTGAGAGGTTTCAACACCCTCGAGTGCGATGGTTGGTGCTTACGCTTCAGCTATGTGTCACCCAGGCAATCGAACACTGCGACTCTGACCAGGTTGATGATTTTCAAGATCGCGACTGCCAGCAACTGACTTTCGTCGACGCCATGTACTTCGTGTGCATCACCATGACAACCGTCGGGTACGTACACTGCTCGAATACTCTCTGTGCAGACGCACAACCCTCCTGCTGACTTGACTCCAATGCCCCGGTTGCCTGAAGCTTCGGAGATGTTGCTCCAAGGACTTCCATCGGCAAGCTCTTCGACATGGCGCTCATCGTATTCGCTGGCGTGCTCATCCCGGTTCAAATCAGCGGGTACTCGAGCATCCTTAGCCGCGAGGTGAGACAACCTAGTGATCGTTGTTGTATGATCATTTTCTTCCAGGTCACTGACATGTTTGGTATTGCTGCCGCTGTTGTCTGGCCAACGAAGACGGCGTTCGATGTTGTTTACGTCCCGAAGCCTGGCGTTCAGCACGTCTTGATATGCGGAGATGTGGACCACGGCGCATTGCTCTTCTTCCTGCACGATTGGCTGAGTCGGGAACGGGAGTTTGGGCTGCGACAGCAGGTGGTCATCCTTGCGCCGTCGCTGCCCGCCTCCAACCTGAAGCGCATCTTGATTCAAAGAGAGTACGAGCAGCGCGTCATCTACTTACAAGGCTCGGCGATGGTTGCCGCGGATTTACTCCGTGCTAGCGCGACGTCTGCCGAGTGTTGCTTCGTCATGGTCAAGAAGCACTGCTACGCCCTCGATCAAAACGACACATCCGCCAACCTGATCGCGTGCTCCGTCCGGAAAAACAACAAGCACAGTGAGTCGGAATGCGCGTGGGTCGCCTTCTCTGACGATTCATGTATCTGATCACCCCACCATGTTTCCAGTTCCGTTGTACGTCCAGGTGTCCAAGTTCGACAACATTCACCACGTCCACATCTCCGGCGCGTCGTCCGTCGTCTGTCTCGAGCAGATCAAGCTCGCTCTGTTCGGCAAGGGCATGTGGATCCAGGGGCTCAACGCCTTCTTGGGCAACTTGATCTTGCGATACAGCTCCATTGACGACAATAGGTAAGTTGGATGGCCAAACTCTGTTCGTATCGTGTGTAACCTGACGTGATTCTTAAATACCCTTCACGCAGGGGATTCTGGATGCACGACTATTTGAGCGGCTGCTCGCAGCAAGTCTTCGAGGCGTTCGTTCCCCCGTGCCTTCTCAATATGCAGTCGTTCCGCGCGATGGCTCTGTTGCTGTATCGCGAGTTCAGAACCCCGACTGTCGGCATCCGGACAATGAACGAGGTCATCCGGGTGTATCCAGTGGACGAAATGATCGCCAACGTGCCTTTCCAGAGCGTCTTCTTCATCGGGAAGTCGAGAGACTTGATCGCCAAGATCGAGAAGCTGACCCACGCAGTATTCTCCAGGCACCCAGATATCCACCAGCACATTGCCGTCGACGCTGGCAAGAGTAGCCGGCGAGTTGGTGGGCTGCTGAATGTGATTGAAGGCAAGGTTCCGCTTCGCAAGTTCTCGGTCGTGCTGTCAAGCACTGCGCGCCGATCGATACCGAGGATCTTTCGGATATCCGAGAATGTCTCGCTGGGCACGGCGCGAGCGTCAGGCAAGCACTTTGGGACCGAGAAGGTCACCCCGATCAGGGACGGTGAGTGTGCCGGCTCGTCCAACAGCATCGAGGACGCGAAGCACCGACGCTCGAACGCCTCATTTTACGACATGCCCGACTCCAAACCGCGCCTGAGCAACCAGGTCCAAGAAGACGAAGACATCGACGGAGGTGACGATGGCAACCAACGCCATTTATCTTCACCTGTGATCGCCTTCAGTCCTCAGGAACTCATCAAGAAGGCGACAAGTCCACCGAGCAACCTGAACTCATCAAGGGAGCCAATCATAAAGCCACTTTCAAGCCGCACACCGCGCAGCGCGCGCGAGCCGGAGGACATCGTCAAGGCGAACAGCAAACCCCTCGAGTCAGCACCAGGCAGTGCTCGCCCAAAGCTCGCGCCGATCGTGGCGTTGCCAGAGTCGCCCACCAACAAGCTTACTGCTTCGAAAGTCGGCCCACCGGTCGAAGCGATCCACCGGATCTCTCACTCGTCGCCGAACGGTTCCCGGCGACAAAGCTGGCAAGCGATGTCTGTTTTTCAGAGGACGTCAGCGATTGTCGCGGCCAAGGTGTCCGCCATGCGGCTACGACAGGAGTCAACTCAGAATCTGATCGTCCCGGACGGGTTCCCTCCTACCGACCTCGCGAACCATTTTGTTGTTTGCGGCACACCAACGAGCTACTCCGAGTTCATGTCCAACCTGTCGGACCTGGACGAGAAGCCGAACGCAGTCGTGTTTGTGACGCCACGGCAGCTGAGTGAACGGGATGTGGACGCGTCCGACCAGCACCGAGATATCTACTTCGTGCACGGCTCGCCGCTCAGCATGGAGGTTTACCATGCGGCTCGAATGTTCTTTGCTCGTAGCATCTTGATTATGTCACACTGCGGCGATGAGTTCGAGGACGAGAAGGACGACGAGGATGAACAGACGGACGAGAACATGGAAGATGTGGACGCGATCACCACACACCGCTTCGTCAGCGAAGCGATCCAGCTCGAGCGGCTGGAGGCGCAGCTGAGTGCGCGTGACGTGGTGTCCAACAACCCGTTCGTGGTGGTGGAGATGATCCGGCCCAGCAACGTTAAGTTCCTCACGGATCGCAGCTGTTCGCGGTACGACTCCAAGATGGTCGGCCACGCCCAGCTCGTCCGCGAGTTGAGCAAGGAAGCCAGATGCTTGGACTCTTCCTTGCTCAGCCCGCTGTACGCGTCAGGCCACGTCTTCTTCTCCAACCTGATGGACGCGTTGCTCGGCGCTGGGGGTCAGGAACCGCTCGTGGCGAATCTGCTGGCCCAACTGATCACGAGCGGCAACATTAGCCTCCAGAACCCGGACCACGAGCTGCGCTCTCGCCATCGGCTCTCTCAGATCGCGGTGCCGCAGCGCTACCACTTCCGACCGTACGCGCTCATGGTGGAGGCCTACTTACTCAGTGAGGTGCGTTGCTTGTCCTTGCAGTCGCTTGGATGATGTGAGGTATCTAAACACTGAGATGTGGACACATGTTGCGCTGAACAGGGTATGATGATCCTCGGGGTCTACCGCGGCGGTAGCTCGCCCGTCTCGCCGTCGTTCGTGTTCACGAACCCACCAGGTGACGAGCTCGTGAGCCCTCACGACCTTCTCTTCGTGATCAAGTGATACCATGCGACCTTGGCGCGCGGCCAATGGAGGGGGCGAGGTAAACTCAACCAACTTCTCGAGTATTCTAGACTTCTCCGACTTCATTACAGCGTCAAACAGCAAAAGTCCTGCCGCCCGAGCGCGACAAGGGAGTCACCCGTGGGAGACCACCGCACACCGAGGACCTGGAAGCTGTCTATCATGTCAGAAACAGCAACACGTCAGAATGGAACTTCCCGAACAACATCAGCATCAGGATGGAGAACGTACCAGCCGGGATGTCAATCCACGAGATGCCCTGAGGAGTCCACAGGTGAACACGACCTTCGCCGGAGCAGACAGCCAAGCGTTGCTGAGTGGGGTCCCACCGGAAGTTGCGCACTGGCTGCAGCAGCGAGATGACGGAGTGCAGCCGCATGGTCTCGACGTGCCATACCCAGACGTTGTGCGGCATTTGCTCGCTCTTGGTCGCGATGAAGCTCGAGTCGGAACTCCACGCCACACGGCTAACGCCAATCTTTGGGTTCTCCTTCCTGCTCGCGGGATCAGTGAGTCAGCGCTTCAAACTCTGCATTGCCATCAAACGGAACGTGCCAGTTGACGTACAGCGGGTCGGACATGACCGTGAGGACCGAGAAGGGAGGCTCACGCACGACGAAGCAGACGTCTCGCACGCGCTTCCCACCCGCGGCCTGCGCTGCTGCTGAGGCTGCTCGGACCGAGTTGGACAGCCGCGAAGTGCTCTGCTGCGTGATGGCGATGCGCTTGCCCTGCGGTCGCTCGAGCACGTCAGCGTCTGCGTAGTGCTCTTCATACTCAACCTGCCACATGTGAGAGCAATGGAGAGAGCTCAGTCCGTGCGCGAGGATGTCGAGAGCCGATACATACGAACCGCGTCCTTGTTGACGCGCGATAGATTGACAGCCAGGTCTTGGTGGTCCAACTCGCCCACAGGCTTCCAGTTGAGATGCCCAAGGACACGCAAGTGGTCGTCGTAGCTGCCGAGCGCTAGGAAATGCCCCGAGGGGGACCACTCCATCACGCGGATGCCCAGCGCGTTTTCGTATGCCTGTGGCTCGTCCTCCCTTGTCAGTTCCAACAAGCGTTCGCTTCGATGCTTGGTCGTTGCTGACGCACCTTGTAGTTTGCCAGCAGCTCTCCGTTGGGCGAGTACAGGAGCACGCGGAACTCGAGGTGGCTGTCGCGCACGGCGATGCATCTAAAGCCATCAAGGAGTTTGAGTATGCAAGCTCGAGCACAAGAGAAGGAGACGCGGCTGGACGCGTACGAGTTGTCTGGGGACCACGCGATCTCGACGCAATCGTAGCTCTCGAGCGGGAAGTGCGCCGCCAGCTCCCACGTCTCGCAGCTGTACACGCCCATGAAGTCCTGATATCTTGGTCGTAAGCAACCCGCTGCAAACTCAAAACCAAGCCAAGTGGTCGAGCCTCCTCTACCTTGCAGTCGTGGCGCTCGGCGACGGCCAGGAACTCGCCGTCGGGTGAGAAGGCGAGTCCGTCGGCCGCGAGCTTGGGGCTGCGCAGCACGGCGCGCGCGCTGGCGTCCGCGAGCGACCAGACAGTCGCGTGCAGCTGGAAGTCCGAGACGCAGAGCAGGTGGCGCGCGTCGGGTGCCCAGTGCGCGGCCACGAGCCCCGCGACACCCTCGCTGATGCGGCACGTCCAGGACGGATCGCGCACGGACCAGACCTGGACGGCCGCGCGCTTGAGCAGGGCCGCAGACACGAGCTGCGAGTCGGAGGACCACGCGACGGCCTGGATGGAGTCCATGGCCGCGAACTGCTGCGCGACCTGCAGCGTGCGCCGCTCGCGCACCACGAGCCGACTGCCGGTCGCCACGGCCAGGAAGCGGCCGCACGGAGACCATTGCACGAGCCCCAGGCTCACGCGCAGCAGCGCCGACACCTCCGCCTTCACCTCCGGGTCCTGGTCATCCGCGTCGGCTGCTTCCCCGCCCACGGGCCGTCGTGTAGCAGCCGCCGCGGCGGCATCACCTTGGCGGCGCATGTTGCTCTCGACCCGAGCTCCTCGAATTTGAATCCGCCGTCCTAGTTTACGATTTACACAAGGATATTGGTCCTGTAATAAGGTGGAAAGCCGGGATGGAGTCCTGATTTAGGTGGTTGAGACGAATGTTGCGTGGCGCGGGCAGTTCCAACCAACGAAGAGCTGCCATTCCTGATCCGCCGGAGGCTGGACCAAGTGCTCGCGGCATCGACTTCTCCTCCTCTAGTGACCATGGCGGAGCGCATCTCGGCGGCTGAATTCGAGCGGCAAGCGGCAGAGTACACGGGCGAGGCGGTGGAGCAGCTGAACGCGGCGGTGCGCGCGCAGCCGGCGCTGGGAGCGCGCTCGGGCTTCTTCCAGGACCCGGCCAACGTGGCGCGCGGACTGCCCGTCTTCCAGGGCAAGCACACGCGCTTCGTGTACGACGACGACGAGGAGGAGATCGTCGCGGCGGTCGACGTGACGCAGGAGGCGCTACACGACGGTCCGCGCGTGCGCACGGTCGCCGAGCTGGACGCCGACATTGACGGCGCGTCGGACGAGGAGGAGGAGGACTACGACGAGGAGGAAGAAGACGACGAGGAGGAGGACGAGGAGGACGAGGCCGGCGTGCACAACGAGTTCTACGTGCCCGAGGGCGAGGACAATGACGAGGAGATGGCCATGGACGACGCGCAGGTGAGCGCGCTGCTGCAGGATGTCGAGATGGAGCTCGCGGCCGTGGCGATCGACCAGCGGCAGCTGCTTGCGCGCGCGTCCGCCGCTACTGCCGGCGCGACGCCAGCCCACCGGCCGAAGACGCAGTGAAGTGCATCCGCTTTTCGAGAGCCTCTTGTGTAGTATGTATTGCCTTCCTGCCGAGCCTGCTAGCGAGCTCGTTGTATTGGACCGACGCCCGCGCGTGGAAAATGCGAATAGAAACCCACGTCCCCCTTTGCTTTCACGCCGTTCTGTTGTCCATTCCAAGCTGCACGTGCACCTCTGTTGGTGGCTCGAAGGCGCTAATCAACCTCAACTCACGACTGGAGACCACACGACGCGATGTGGAGCCATTGGCGGCTCGGCCAGCGACCCAGATCACCAAGCCAATGAGCTCAAGAATAGCAAGAGGAAGCGGCCAGTTCAATGGTTGGCCGACCGATTTGAGACTCACTGATCATCCCGACGGGATAAATTTGGTGCAGACCAGACGGCGTGGAGGTCGGATCGAAGCAGTGGTCTTCCAGCTCTGGTCCTCATCCACAGCTATAGATAGCTGTCATCCACGTTCAAGTCACGCGCGTTTGGCCTGGTGGAGGCACCCGCGATGCGAGGATCAGTCGTTGGGGAAACACTCCGGTTTGTCTAAATAAAGACGGACGCGGTGGGGAAGCTGGGAGTGTGAGGGCGGTTGTGCTGGTCTCTCTGGCGCAGTCGAGCTGGCCGCACTGCGTTTCACTTTGTTTTCTCGTCGTCGGCTCGCTCGCTCGAGGTGGAGGCGGCCGTGGTTGTGATAGCAGACCCGTTCGAAGGTCGAGCAGAGAAGTCCACAGACCCAGGCACGGAACTCCGGTCGTCGGTCAGCTAGTAGTCGCTGCATCCACCATGGCCAAGCGCGGGCAGAATGAGATCGTGAAGCTCGTGGCGGTGCTGGAGAAGGGCGACAAGGACAAGCGCGAGATCGCCATCGACGACATCATCTCGAACCCCATCTCGTGCGGCTACCTGCTCGACTTTTGCCAGAAGAGCGTACGTTCTTCAAGACGACCTTGGTCTCGGCCGTTTTCATTGTGTCAAAGCTAACGCTTTATGATTGCTAGTACTGTGCGGAGAACCTCAATTTCTTCATGGCGGTGGACAAGTTCAAGGACGAGTGCAGCCTGCTCGACTTCCGCGACCCCGAGTCCGTCACAACGTGCAAGGAGATGGCGGACCAGATCTGGGCCGACTACCTGTCGCTCAACTCGCCGAACGAGGTGAGTCTGCCGTCCGAAGACCGCGCCGAGACGATGGAGCGCATGAAGAAGCCTGGCGAGTTCCGCGCCAAGCTCTTCGACGTGGCCATCCAAGACGCCATCAAGACGCTGCAGAAGGACACGCTCATGCGCTTCCTCAAGTCCCCGCAGTACACCGAGATGGCCAACAAGGTGCGCGCCGTGCATCAGCTCCTGACCAAGAAGGCGCTAGAGGCCGACGGCATCTACCAGATCGACGTCCCCACGCGCACCATGCTGACGGATGACAAGGTCCAGCGCGAGTTCTCGCTCGACGACATCCTCAACGACAAGATCCTCTTCACCGAGATGCTCGAGTACCTCGAGAAGAGTGCGTTCTGGCCCCGTTCCCTTGATTTGTCATGTATATTCGTCGACACTAACGCGCTTTCCATCATTTCACAGTGTTTAAGGCGGAGAACCTCAAGTGCGCGCGGCAGATCCGGCGGTTCGAGGAGCTGGCACTCGAGAAGAAGGCTGATGACCTCAAGGACTATGCCTGGAACGTGTACCTGTTCTTCATCGCGCCGGGCTCGCCCTACGAGGTGTCGTGCACCAACCTGGACCGGAAATCCGTGCAGCTGCGGCTTGGGTGCCCCATTAAGTCCATGTTCGAGCCCATCCGCGAGAACACCATGCTGGTGCTCAAGCAAGACCACAAGACCTTCTGCGCGCAGCTGCAGCCCAAGACGCTCAAGGACCGCATCAAGGCCGAGAAGTCGGGCGGCGCGCCGGCCAAGGGCGGCTTCCTCTCCAAGATCAAGGTATTCAAGTGAGCCCGCGTGTCGGCTGCCGAGCCGGGGCGTCGCGAGTGCCCGTGAGCGCTCCGCTGGCGTGGAACTTCATATATCTTGAAGACTCGGGGTAGCGACGGTCAACATGAATAATACAGCGAACCGCGTGAACAGCTTGCGGACATGGTGGCATGGTTCGCTCGCTCACCTCACTCACGATGCTCGTGACGCGGATGCTGCAGCTTGACGGCAATCTTCACGCCGCCTACGTCACTACCGACGCATAAAACCATCACTGATATCCGGATAGTTGTGGCAGCTTGGGACTGCCTCCAGGATGGGAGTCGATGCCGAG
>JAADYH010000206.1:0-30061 GCA_023338125.1 Phytopythium aichiense
TGCTGCCGTTGATCCGGTGTCCGATCTGCCTGTTGCCGATGCGCGCGAGCCGATGGACACAACCGCTAACAGCGGATGCCACCGCGAAGACGCTCGCCGCTCTGCTCACCACATACGAGACGTTGTGCAAGCAGGCGTGCGCGCTGATGCCGCCGTGCTGCCATAGGGCGAACTACACGCACCTGCCGGAGCGTGACGCAAGCACCAAGAAGGTCGACCACTTCGTATGCGACCCGGATGAGCTACATCCCGAGGTCATCGACTTCCGCACGCTCATTGCTCGCTTCTGCGGTCACCACGTCGACGCCCAAGATGTGATCGCGTATACCGTGGACCACTTCAAGACGAACGACATGCGGGATTTGGTGGAGCGCACACTGCCTCGCATCGATGATAGTGAGCGACGAGCGCGGCTCATGCTCGCATTCCTGTACAAGTTCCCCCAAATCAAGACGCGCTGCCACAGGCGGACCATGTGCTTCAACTGCAAGCGCGCGGGGAGCCACACCAAGTGCGGAGAATTCGTCAAGGCATCGGACGAGTCGCAGTGTCTGGTGCGCTGCCGCAACTGCCATGTGATGCTGATGAAGGTGGAGGGCTGCGACTCGGTCGTCTGCGTGTGCGGGTTCCACCTGGCGTGGAGTGAGGAAGTGAAGCTGCGAGGGCTCTACAAGAAGAAGGCTCTGCCGGTCGACCTGTTCGATAAGAAGGTTGTTCGTGAGTGGCAGCAGTATCATCTCCGCGCGTATCGCCTGCAGTCTGACCTTCGACGCAAGCATGAGCAAGTCCGCCGCGAGGAAGTAAACGCGTGGATTCTCCAGAACAAGCGGCTGGTGAGTCTTATAGTGAAGCCCTGGCTGTCACAGCACCGACTTGCGGTGGCGCTGCGTGAACTGGTAGCCAGGCACGAGCGTATTGAACGGGCTAGTCTGGACGCGTGGATCCAGACATACAAGCCACTCGTCTTTCGCTCCGTCGAGCGGTGGGTGCTGAAGATCCGGTTCGCCGCAGTCCTGCGCGAGGCCGAGCCCACCTTTTTCTGGAGAGCGTACCGTCAGGACCACCCGGAGGAGACAGACCTTGCCGACGAGGAAGCGAACCTCTTCTTTGCGATTGAAGTGTGAGCGAGAACGGAACTGCATTGGTGACACCATACCAACTATCAGCGCATCGAACTCGCTCCACGAAGCTTTGCAGCGTTGAAGCAATAGTGTAACAGTGTCAATGAGGGCTTGATGTTGGTACATTAGGGCCATTGGACCTGCCCAGCGATGTTGAATGCCTCCACTCACAATGTTTGTCTTGGTGCATCACGAGCGAATATATTCGCAGGAGCCAACGGGGTCAGCGCTGCGAACCTCCGATGAGAGAGACGGAATCAGGGATGGTGGTCTTGAAGGAGATGCGAGTGCGCCGACGTTCCACTGAGTGCTGACAATACTGTGGTAAAGCAAGCGATGGCACAAGTCGATACGCCAGCTTGAAGCTAAAACTATTCGAAGTGGAGTCCACGATCTGAAGTTACTTGTGCACGAAGGCAAACGAAGGCCGCGTCATGACGGACAGGTCCGTGCCATGTCAAGCTCGTCATTGGCAGCACCCGTGCCATGACAGCATGATCGTCCGCTTCGCACCATCAGAGGTATGCAACATCCTTCACTCCCCACCAATCGATCGCACCTCACAACGGGTGAATCATCCCGGCGATCGGTCCCGAACCTGGCGAGATTCGTTCGATCTTCTCCGCTTCCACATCCGATTTCAATCCACAAGTCTTGCTTTTTGTATGATTCTCCGTGAGATGCACTGCCAGAGCACATCTCCATGTGCGTTCGGTGGACGCGAGCAGTTGACATTCTGGGATGGATCAAGGCCACCCCTCTTCGCTCCATATCCATTCATCTCAAGCGAGACACGACTTCGCGAAGGAATGCGGTGACGTGTCGGTGCAGTGAAGGCGAGTCGGAACTCGTCAGCGAGCCATCACCCAATCTCGACACGGCCCCGCTTCAAAGAGACGTCCGAGGACGGAGAACCCGAACGAACAAGATTCTGCAAGATGCGCGGATTCAACAGAACCGCGATCCACGAATATATATATATCGTGTCATTTGCAGACTCCAAATCGAATACTTTTGACGCTGCGCTCGATACCATAATCACTCCACCGCCGTAACCCTACCCATGTCATGTCTCTGGTGGACATATCACGACAGCCGGTGGGGTTCGCGTCATCACAATTTCCTCCTCCTCGTTCTCCCATTGGCTGACATCCCTCCCACTCCATAAACCCTCGCTCACGATTGGTCCAAATGCGATCTTTTTCCTTGTCCCGGCGGAAATTAGAACCCGTACCGCGCTTTCTCCAATAATAGCCTCCATTTCACAGCTTGCTGCGAGCCGCTCCATTCAACCAATTTCTCTGACCTGCGGTCTCAATAAAGAGCCGCCGCCGACCGCTCCTCTTTCTCTCTCTGTTGGTGCCTGTGAGCGCATCGCATCACATCGGTTGACGTCTCGAGCCTCGCGCTCTGGTCCGGAGCGTCTCGCGTTCTCCATCGGGTCCATTCGCAGACTCGCCGGGCGCTTATAGCAGCACGCAAAGGCACTGGAAGACCCAATCGCGTTGTGATCGATCATGGGGCTCCTGGTGGAAGGCAGTCCGCTGGATTGGGAAGACGCGCTGGCGTGGCTGGAGCACGTGCGCGCGCACGGCATCGACCAGTTCCTGCACATCTACCGGCGCGTCAAGGACATCGAGGGCGACGAGCTCAAGTGGGGCGACGAGCTCGAGTACGGCGTCTTCAAGATGGACGCGGCGCGCCGGTCGCCCATGCTGTCGCTGCGCGGCGCCGAGATCCTGGCCGAGCTGCGCGAGAAGGAGACCAAGTCGCGCCTGGCGCACAAGGGCGGCTACGTGGACGGCTGCAGCTGGGTGCCCGAGTACGGCGCGTGGATGATCGAGGGCACGCCGAGCGCGCCGTACGGCGGCTTCACGACCGACCTGCGCAAGGTGGAGGCCAACATGCGTCTGCGCCGCGCGCGGCTGCTCGAGGTGCTGCACGAGGACGAGATCGCGCCGTCCGTCACGGCCTTCCCCATGATGGGCGTGAACGACTTCACGTGGCCGCCCACGACGCCGCACGGCGCGGTGGCCGAGTCGGACTACGTCAGCGACGAGGTCATCAACCCGCACCCGCGCTTCGCGACGCTGACGCGCAACATCCGCAAGCGCCGCACGCGCAAGGTTGACATCCGCGTGCCCGTCTTCCGCGACGCGTACACGCCCATGCCGTCGGACAAGGAGGAGAGCGTGCACGGCGGCGGCGAGGAGATCTGGAACGCCGAGAAGAGTCGCCCGCTGTACGAGTCGAAGCGCGCGCTGTCGTCGTCGTCGCTGACGGAAGACGGCACGTCGAGCACGGGCTCGGACGACGAGGCGCTGCGCGCGGCGCCTCCGCGCGATGACGCCGACCAGGACGACAGCGGCCGCCACGAGCACCCGGCGCACCACCGCAAGAGCTCGGCGATGACGGCGCCGCCGCCGCCCGCGGAGCCGTACCCGGGCTTCATCCACATGGACTGCATGGCCTTCGGCATGGGTATGTGCTGTCTGCAGGTGACGTTCCAGGCCAAGAACATTGGCGAGTCGCGCCACCTATACGACCACCTGGGCGTGCTCTCGCCCATCTTGCTGGCGCTCACGGCCGCGACGCCGATCCTCAAGGGACGGCTCGCCGACACGGACGTGCGCTGGGCGACCATCTCTGCGTCCGTGGACGACCGCACGCCGCAGGAGCTGGGCGAGGCCGAGCTGCCGAGCGACCCGGAGACGCAGGCCAAGTACGCCAAGATGGCGGGCGGCGGCGTCAAGCGCCTGCCAAAGTCGCGCTACGAGGGCATCTCGACGTACATCTGCAACCACAACGGCGGCTTGGACCCGCATACGCGCACGGACAAGTACAACGACGTCGAGGTGCCGTACGACGAGTCGTCGTTCGAGACGCTGACGGCCAACGGCGTCGACCGGCTGCTGGCGCTGCACATCTCCCACTTGTTCATCCGCGACCCGCTCGTCATCTACAAGCAGCGCCTGCACCTGGACAACGAGCGCGAGACGGACCACTTCGAGAACATCCAGTCGACCAACTGGCAGACTGTGCGCTGGAAGCCGCCTCCGCCGCTCCCCGCCGACGCCTCGGAGACGGACCAGCATGTGGGCTGGCGCACCGAGTTCCGGTCGATGGAGATCCAGCTGACGGACTTCGAGAACGCCGCCTTCACGGTCTTCATCGCGCTCATCTCGCGCGTGATCCTCACGTTCGACCTGAACCTGTACATCCCGCTATCGCGCGTCAACGAGAACATGGAGGCCGCGCACCGCGTGAACGCCGTCATGGACGAGAAGTTCTACTTCCGCAGCCACATGGCGCCGCCCGAGGCCGGCGACTGCACGTCCAAGAGCGGCTGCTGCTCGCTGCACGAAGACGCGGACCGGTGCGAGCCCATGACGATCGCCGAGATCATGCTGGGCAAGGGCACATACTTCACGGGGCTCATCCCGCTCTGCTACGCGTACCTCGACTACATCGAATGCGACGAGGCCACGCGCACGATCGTGTCGCGCTACCTGTGCCTGATCGCCAAGCGCGCGTCCGGCGAGCTGCCCACGGCCGCCACGTGGATGCGCCGCTTCGTGCGCTCGCACCCGGACTACGCGCACGACTCGGTCGTGACGTCCGCGATCGCGTTCGACCTGCTGAACGAGTGCCAGCAGATCGGTGAGGGCGTCAAGCAGTGCCCCGAGCTGCTCGGTGACTTCAAGATCGAGCCCGTGCGCGGCGGCGCCGCCTACCAGGTGCCGCTCAAGAGCGACGGGCTGGAGGCGTCCAAGCGCCAGCTCCTGCTGGAGCGATACCTTGGTCGCACGACGCCCGGCGGTGTTTGCTCGCATTGCCACGTCTGAAGGGAGACGTTGCTGTCGACACGCAGCGGTTGTAAGTGCTCATGAATGCGCTTCTACTATGAAGAGGGCCGTCTGTCTGTCCAGCCAGCTCCCGGTGATGCTCGGTCAGCAGGAGGTGTGGTCTTCTGGAAGCGCGAAACTCGTCGAGTCGGCCCTAACGGCCCAATATATTTGCATTTCCAAGTTTGCTGCCTTGCGACGATGCCTGCACGAGTTCGCAACAGGAGGGTAAGTGTCACTCGCATGGCCAACCTGCTCGATGTGGATCGTACCTCGGCGAGTTGGCCGCGCGAATCAACTTGGCTTGGCTTAGCGGCGGTAGCGGTGGCGCTTGAAATTGAAGTAGAGGTGCAGGATGCCGCGCTCGAAGACGCTCTTGAAGCCGCGCTTGTGCGAGTACTCCCACTCGCGGTTCACGATCTTGAATGCAATATCCTGGTACGGAGGGCCAGCCGTGAAGCGAATGATGCAGAAGTCGGGCGAGTTGGTCTTCTCGAGCACAAAACGCGGCGCCTTCGTCTTGTCGATGAGGTCCGGGTAGAACAGGTTGAACTTGTAGCCCTGGACGACCTTGGGCGGCGGGTTGTCGTGGTCGTAGTGCGTCTGGTTGTACTTGTTCCAGTCGTAGCCCGTCTTGACGCGGTTGAAGTATCTCGGCTTCCGCGGCTGGTACTTCTCGCTCCACTCTGGCGTGGCTTCGACCGCAAGAGCCACCTCGTCGGCCGCACCAAGGCGGTCCTCGGACGAGCCCTCCTTGTCCGCAAACGACTGCTCCAACTCGCGCGCCTCGCGGCTGTCGTCGCGTCCGTCCAGCTCGCCGCGAGTCGCCGCTTGTTTGCTTTCATCCTCGAACGCGCGCTGATCGTGCTCGTTCATCAGGTCAGCCAGCTTGTCCAGCATCGCCTCGTGCAGCTCCTTCAAGCGCGCGCGTGCCTGGTAGACTTGAATCTGCTGCGCGACCTCCTCCCAGAACCCCACATCCACTCCCGCCGTGTGCTCTGCGCTCGCGATGGTGTCCTCCACCTCCGTCTGCAGCTTCCGCAGCTCGTCCTTGCCCTTGCCACGCAGCATGTCGGTGATCGTGTCGTTCACCGACTCGTGGATGGCGCCACGCCCGACGTCGCTCTCGCTCTGCGATCGCCGCAAGCGACGGATCCGGTCGTCGCAGACGAGCGCCATGAGCCGCCAAAACTCCGTGTTGACGCCGTGGTCGCCCTCGAGCTCAAGGTACGTTGCGATGTCCCCGCGCAGCTCCTCCAGCTCGTCCATGGAGAGCACCTCGACGATGGCGAACGGTCGGCGGTGCTCGACGCGCACGTTGGCGATCTCGCGGTTGAAAAAGTCCTCCTTGTCCTCGTCGTCCTTGGCGTCGCGCGCCGACACGAGCAGCAGGTTCTTGGCCAGCAGGTCGACGGGCTTCTCGCGGCGCGCCTGGATGCGGAGCTTGGAGCGCACCTTGGTCTGCTGCAGGTGGAAGTCCTCCTCCTTCTGCTGCCAGTCGTCGTACTGCTCGGCGTCTCGCAGGCGCAACTCCTCGCTCTTGAGGCGCTCCATCTCCTCCTTCTCGGCCTCGCGTTCCTCGCGGCGCTTGCGCGCCTTGCGGATCTCCTCCACACGCTGCAGCTGCTGCTTCTTGAGCTCTTTCTCGCTCGGCGGCTTGGCCTTCTTGTCGCCCTCGTACTTCTTGGACCAGACGAACGGCTGGCTCAGGCTTGAGTCCCCGAACGGGTTCGTCTCGTTCGAGTACCCGAAGCTCGCCAGCACCTTCTCGGCCTTCTTGCGCTGCTTGCGCCGCGCGCGCTCCTCCTCCTCCTCGCTGTCCGCGTCGCTGCCGCCGCGGTGCCGCCGCTTGCTCTTCTTGTGCTTCTTCTTGCCGCCGCTCTTCCCTCGATCGCGCGACCCAGAGCGCTCCAGAGAGCGCGAGCGGCGGCGCCGGCGCTCCCGGCGGTCGCTCACGTCGCTGCGCTCGCTGCCGCTGCCGTCCGACTCGCGCCCGCGCCGCCGCCGCCGGTCCGTCTCGTCGAGCACGTCGCGTCGACCCATGTCTGGATGCCTTGGGCTTGGCTCGGTTTCCCTTTCTTGTTGGTGGGAAAGGGGCGGTGGACGAGAGGACAATCACTCTGGACAACACTCCCTCGAGTTAGTGACGTTAGAGCATTGAATGTGGTGTCTTGGTGACGTTTGCGAACGTGTGTGAAAGCACTTGCGTTGAGGCTGGAAGCGCGCCAGGTGACGCCAAGTGATCCAATTGCTTGTTCCTGGACTGGAAATGGTGGGGCACATGCCTTCTTCTTGTGGCGTCGAGGCGACCCCAAGTGATCCCATTGGATTGAAACGAGTGGATTGACAAGTGATATATGCGGAGGAGATGTGGACATGGGTACAATCCTGCTGCTGCTTCTCAAAGTGAGTGACGGACCTCGGCGTCGAATGATGGTAGCTGACAAGCTTCTCGCCGTCCATGCACGGCTCATTCCTGGATCAACTCCCTGGGCGACACACTCGACTCGCGTCTGCAGATATCGCCATGGCGTCACGGAGGTCCGCGTGCCAGATCTGCTTCGATGAGCCCACGGCCATTGCTGGCAACGCGGCGCTCGGCGGTGCGCTGTGTCGCCGCGGGTGTCCCGCGCGCGTCTGCGTCTTCTGCCTCGTCCAACATGTCCAGGTGGCGCTCGCGGACTGCTTTGCCGGCATCCTGCCGCGGGTCCTGTGCCCGGCCTGCTGCGAGCCAATGGGGCTGGACCGGTGGCGCCTGCCGCTCGAGGGGTACTACACGACGGCCCGCCAGGCGCGCAAGCTGCGGGAGCAGTACGACACGCTGAGCAAGCAGGCGTGCTGGATGATGCCCGCGTGCTGCTACCAAGAAGACTACACGCACCTGCCCGAGGCGCCGCGCTACTACCGGCAGCTCGGCAACCCGCTGGCGCTGCCGCCGGCCAAGATGAGCACGTACCGGAGGCTGATGGAGCAGTTCTGCGAGCACCGCGTGGAGCCCGGCGACGTGGTTTCGTTCGCCGTCGACTCGTTCGGCGCGAGCAATGCACACGCGCTCGTGGAGCGCACGCTGGAGCACATTGCCGACAGCGAGCGGCGCGCGCGGCTGATGCTGTCGTATCTGTACCGGTTCCCGAACACGCACACGCGGTGCTGCAACCAGGCCATGTGCTTCAACTGCAAGCGCAAGGAGCACCACCGTCAGTGCGCCGAGTTCGACAAGCCCGTAGACGAGGCCGCGTGCCTCGTGCGCTGCCGCAACTGCCGCGTGCTGCTCATGAAGGTCGAGGGCTGCGACACGGTCTTCTGTGTCTGCGGGTTCTTCATGTACTGGAGCAAGGAGCTCGCGCGCAAGAACCCGCTCGAGGTGGTCGAGGACGCCGCCGCCGCGAGGTTCCGAGACGCCGCCAGCGTCACCAGCGCGTCCAGCGTGACGTCGCTCATGGCGCTCTGGGAGACGGACGACGACTGACGCAGGACGGATGGAGAACTCCATGTAATATGAATCATGAATCGCTTGAATGGCTTTGTGCATCATCGTCACGCGTCTCCAGAGGCTGCAATGCCGGCGACAATTGCAAGAGCTCGAGGAGGACCTTCACCATGAGCGCAAAGCGGCAGATGAGGAGAGCGGCAGCCAGGACGATCGAAGTCGCTCGGAGTGGCACGCACGAGCGTCGCCACAGTTTCGGATCGGCAGCCGAGATCCATGCGAAGCTGGCGGGCGACTCATGGCTCGAAACGGCGGATCGCACGCGGATGCACATGCGAACGACTCCTCCCTCGAACGACCCGGTTGGAGATCCATCCAAGGCGCCGGAACGACAGCGGCTCGTCAGCGGCGCCACTTGTCGCCCATGGGTTGTCTTCATGCATGCCCAACGTCTGCGTTTGAATCTCATATATACATTTTGTTTGTTTGTTTCTGTCTTTTGACACTAAGCTACCCTAAAATTTCGCATCCGACTGGAAAAGTCAAAAACCTCCGTCCTCACCACCGCCACCATCGCGCCACGACTCTGGCAACGAGCGCGCTCACAGCTCAATGTGCTTGCCGCCGCTGCCCGTGCTCGCGTTGCTCATCGTCTCCATGTTGCGGTTCTTGCCGTTGTTGTACGAGTGACTGCGGTCGTACGACGAGCGCCGCGTCCGCCCCGTGCGGTTGCCGCCGCCACCGTTGTTGTTGTTGTAGTTGGCGTTGCCGTTGCCACCCGTGAACGACTGGCGCAGCGACGAGTTGCGCAGCGGGAAGTCGCCGTTCTCGCTGCCGTCGTACGAGCCGCGACGCGACCGGCCGCTGCGGCTGCCCGTCGGCATGCCGCCCGTAAACGACTGGCGGAGCGACGAGTTGCGTCCACCCTCGCCGTACGATTCCTGGCGGTCGTACGAGCTGCGGCGGCCGCGCGTCTTGGTCTTGCCCATGCCGCCCGGCGGACCCGTGAGCGAGCTGCGCTGCTGCTGCTGCTCCTTCAGCTTGGCGTCCTCAGCGAGGTCCACGCCGAGAGTCACGCTGAAGCTCACGCGGTCGCCGCTCTCGTAGCCGTCGTCCTCGAGCACAATGCCCATGACCTTGCCGGGCGACGCGATCGGACCGTCGTTGCCAGTCGGCTGGCGAATGGCAGGCGGGGCGCTAGGGGCAGCCGCAGGCTCCATGCGAGGAGAGTTGGACGGCGTCGTCGACGTCTGGCGCTTCAGGTGCGCGTTGATGCCCGCGCCGTTCAGCACCGCCGCCATGAACGACTTCTCCGCCACAACCTGCGACGTCGGCGAGACGATAGCAGGGTTGGGCGACTGCGGCGGGGACAGCGTCTTCGTCGTCGCAGCCGCCGTGTTCGCCACGGCCGCGTCGATCGTGATCGTAGCGTTCGCCGTCGTCGACGAAATGTCACGAATGTTGACGACGCGCTGCGTCTTGGCCGCCTCCTGCGTCTTCTTGGCCGTCGACAGCGAGTTGGCGCGCTTGATGGGCGTCATCTGCGACGACGTAGAGGCCGAAGCGCCAGACAGGTGCTCCGACATTGACGACGACGCCATCATGGACGATGACGTGGCCGTCGGCGGGGTCGGCGGCTGCAGGTTGGACAGCGAGATCCGCATGCCCGTGTTGGGGGCCGACAGCTCGATGACCTTGGCCGGGCCAGCAGCGGGGTTCATGCCCAGCTTGTTGATGCTAGCCGCACGCTGCGGAGGCGGCGCCTGCTTGGCAGCGAGCGCGAGCTTCGTCAGCTTCGGCACCTCGTCGCGGTGCTTGCGGCTCAGGTCCGGGTCCTGACGCAGGATCAGACGCAGGCGGGCGTTCGCCTTCGCAAGCGCCACGTTCTCCGACTCGAGGTGGTCCGTGTGCTGCTTCAGGTGGTCCACCGTGTGACGCAGCGCCGTGCGCTCCGCGTGGGCCTCCGTCAGACTCGACTGCATCAACGAGATCTTCTCCATGACGCTCGCGTGCTGCACCTTCAGGTTGCGATGACCCGTCTTGTAGCGCGCGAGCTCCGCCTTGAGAGCCTCGTTCTCCTCCTGGAGCTTCACCGCACGCTGGTTGGCAGCAGCGAACGACGCGCCGTTGACGTACGCGCCACGCTCCATCACCTCCTTCTCCTTGCGGAGCTGCGCACCGTACGCCTTCAGGTTCGTCGTGGCCTCCTTCAGCGACGCGTTCTCGCGACGAAGCTGGTCAATGACGAAGTCGGCGTCCTCGAGCGCCTCCTCACTGCGCATGTGCATCGACGTGCGATTGCCGTACGCCTCCTGCTCAAGCGCCAGGCGCGCCTCGCGCTCCTGCTGCAGACGCTTCTTCAGCAGCTGGATCTGGTTCTCCAGCTTGGCGTCCTCCTTCGCCTGCGTCTGAAGCACCGCGTACGAGCGGACGGCCAGGAACGTACGCACGACGCTCTGGATCGTCACGATCGCCTTGGTGATCTTGCGGTAGCGGCGGCGAGCCACGACCATCTTGAACATGTTCTGGATCTGCGTCGCACGCCACTCCTCACGCAGCTGCACAAGCGCCTTCTGAGCACGCATGCGGCGCGTGTACGCCTGGACCACAATCGCAGCCGCGCGCATCGACTTGTACTGCATCTTGGCGCGATGAGCGCGGTAGACCGACTCCACCAGGACAGCGGCGTGCTTGGTCTTGGCGAACACAGCCATCGCCATCCACTTGCGCGAGTACCGCTGGAGCACCACGGCCGCCGAGTTGAAGCGGCGGGAGCGCATCTCCTCGAGCGCCTCAAGCGCACCCGACCGGAAAAACACACGCGTCTTACCGATCTGGTACTCGCTCTCCTTGCCAGGCATCAGGTGGTTCGCCAGAAGCTCACGGACGAGCTCAAGCGTGTTGTCACCCGACTCGAAAGTGGCCGTAAGCGCCTTGAGCGCCGACACATCCCCCATCGACGACGCGATACCGCGGAAGCGCTCCAGGAAAATCGTCTGCAGCATGCGGTTCGGGTACGCCATGCGCGAGATGCGGACAGCCTCCACAACACCAGCGCACTGCAGCTGCTCCGTGACGCGCAGCTTGTTGAACAAAGACGCGCTCTTCTTGCCGTTCGGCTTGATGCAGCGAATGTAGTGCACGTTCGTGCGGCGAATGTCCTCCATCAAGCCGTTCAGCTGGCTCTTGAACTGAGTGCCGACCGTGTCGGCCACAATCGAGTTCTTGCGCTTGAGCGGCGCACGCGGACGCGCAGCAGCAGCAGAGGTGGCAGGGATGCCCCCCATCGCATCGCCAACGTGCTCGTCTGGGAAGAGCTGCTTGAGGAACGACGACTTGGTCTGCTTGATGAGAAGGATCAAGTCGTTCTGGAGCGCGTCCGTGTTCTTGACGAGGAAGCCCGCCGTGTCGTACGTCACCGGCCCAGCGTAGTGCTTGATCACAAACGCGTCGCGCGCGAAACGCGGCACGTCGAAGCGGTCGTTGTCGCTGTAGTGCGCGCGCAGCTTGTTGGCGAACGCGGCGTCGCTACCCTTCGGCCGCATGCACTCCTCGTTCAGCAGCGAGAGCACACCGAAGCGGCCCTCGATCAGCGCGAGCACATTCGCGTTATCAGCGAACTCGATGCGCGTCCAGGGGATGCCCTCCTCTTCGTACTCGGTCTGCACCGACTTGAACACGTCCTGCGTGAACTTCTGCTGCAGCTTCTCGTTCGCGTAGTTGATGCACAGCTGCTCGAACGAGTTCTTCTCAAAGATCTCGAAACCGAAAATATCCAGGATGCAGATCTTGTTGGCGACATCGGCGTTCGGTGCAGACGTCGACAAGTTCACGCGGTGGATCAACCACGAGAACAGGTGCGAGTACAGCGCGACGCCAAGCGCCGTCCGCGCGCCTTGCGCCTGGGAGACCGTCAGCGGCACGTGGTACGTCTCCGTCACCGCCGACAGCGACATTTGACGCTGGGTCAGCGCGCGCTCCAGCTCCTCCTGCGGGAACTCCAGCAGCTGCGAGATGATCTCGCTCGTGCGAATGTTGCCATCGTCGCCCATGAGTCGCGAGGCATCTTCGTTGTCCGGCAGGGCCTCCAACGACAGCCGCGACAGGTGCAGGATCGACGCGACAACCTTCAGGATGCTCAGCTGGTCGTCTGCCGACACGCCCATCGTCTGCAGGCATCGCAGTGTCGTGGTAAAGCGCTCCGCGTCCTTCATGCCTTCGCTCACGTTGCTGTCGCCCACCGGACGGATGAACGGGAAGTCGGACGCCTGCATGCCCGCGAGCTGCACCTTGACGGTCGTCTCCTCCGGCGCCGCCAGCAGCTGGTAGAAAATGTGGTAGTTGCGTTCGTCCTGGCCTTGCATCGACACGCGCGACTTCTCTAGCAGGTACGTGCGCGACTTGGCGCCAACAAGCTGGCCGATCGCGTTGAACTGCAGCTCCGAGAACTTGCCGAAGCGCGACGAGTTGTCATTGCGGGACGTCTTGGCGTTACCGAACGACTCCATCAGCGGGTTCGCGTCCAGCACGCGCTCAATGATGGTCGACTCCTTCGAAGACGCCTCGTTGACCGAGTTGCTGCCAGCAGACGCCAGGTGGGACATGAGGATCTTGGTCGTCTCCGTCTTACCGGCGCCCGACTCGCCACTGACAAGGATACTCTGGTCCTCGCCGAACATGCGCATGTGCTGGAAGGCGCCCGCGCTCGTGGCGTACACGTGCGGCGGCAGCTCGCTCCGGTCCCGGTCGAGGTACTGGTCTTGCAGCTCGCGCGTGTAGATGTCCAGCCACGAGTACTGCGGTCACCACGGGGGAAAAGGAAGGTCGGTGAGCATGTTCTTCGATTGTTGGGAACGCCCAGGACAAACGTACGGGGTTGACGGCGATACAGATCGGGCCGGTGTATGTGTAGGGGATCTGGCGCAGGAAGCGCAACTTGAGGTTGTACAGGATGGCGGGCTCGTGCAGGTAGTTGAGGTTGACCATGTCATCGATCCCGTCCTCCGAGTGCAGCTTGTTCTGCAGCAGCATGGTGCTTTTCTGTGGCGCCAAGCATCAACATCACGGCGTCAGACACCCCAATCTCCCCTCCCACCGTGATCTAGCGGATGGTCATGGTCGCACCTTGATCTTGCGGATGGTGCCGGCGGCCGGGTGCTTGTCGGTCATCTCCTCCGACTCGTCCGCGTCCAGCACGACCTCGACCGTCTCATCGTTCACAAGGTGGCCCTTGGTGATGCTCGCCTCCACCCAGCTCACCTCGGCGTCCGGCACGTAGATCTGTCGCCCGCAGCCCGTCCGTCAGTTCAGTTCAGTTCATTCCACTCCCGCTCAACACCACCAGCGAGCGCACCTTGGTCTGTTGGTCCTCCATCTTCTTCTCCCCCTTTCTATCGACTTGTGTGCAGGATACCGAGACAGGCGCTGCTCCGACTCAGAACTCGGGTGTTCTTTAAGCAGCAGGCGAGGGACTTGGACCACGTCTTGGCGTCGTCCTCTTCCTCCGTCTTCTTCTTCTTCTCCTCCTCGTTCAGCTTCTGCTTCGCCTCCTTCCGCTTCTCCGAGGTGTCTGCTTCCCCGCAAAAGCCGCTCTGGACCGCGGGGATTCATGCGCGGGCCACGACTTCGGCCCGCCTTTTCCGCCAGAGAACTTCCCCTTGTTTTCGTTCGTTCCCCCCTCGAGAGATGGATACTTAAGCGGGGAGGGGCAAGGTGACGCATCCCCGCCCGCCTTCTCTCCCTTGAAAGCAAACCCATTTTGAATGGCACGGGCGACGTGATCACTTGGGTTTTGTATGCAATCATCCGGTCTCCAGTGGCTCTGACCCCGCGACCCCGCCAAATTCGATGGGACTTCTCCAAGATGATGGGCGCGGTTCAACAGCTGCGTGGGGCCGGAGAAATCGCAAAACACGGCCGCCGCGGACCGTGACCGGCGCAAAACACGGTGCCGCCGTAGGCACTTCAAGCCTGTCGCCGGGAAGAGATCGCGCAATTCGTCGCGCTTCCCGCTTCTTCAAGCGTGTTTGCATGGGGAGCCAGCGAGCGTCGACGCGCTCGCCGGGAAGCGAAAGACACGCAGAGACGCCCGGCGCTGCATGACGACGCCCGCTGGCTGCTGGCCGTCGCCAACGAACATGGGCAATCAAACGCCAAAGACACGCACCTCACGTATCTTTTCTCCCTTTGCCGAAACCGGGGGTCCGAGGGCTCATCAAACAAGATTGGCCGAGAATGACATCCGACGCACCCGAGCCACCCGTGAAGCGCCGTACCGTACATTTGCAACCACCATTTGGTGTGCTGGGAAGTCGGTCCGCACGCATGAGACTGTAGCCACCCATGGTACCCATCGCGCAGTGGTGCGAGTAAGAAATCTCTTGTGTGTCACATTGTGTGTTGTGAGCCAAAAAATTATTTGGACGCCGACGACCCTTCCGGCACTCAGATGGGATGGCGAGTCTGACACAACACAAAATGCACCGCAATACTCAGTTTGAGTGAAAACGCCGCCAGAGCGAAACGGCCACCGAGGTTCCATGTTCTTGCGATGCGCCATCCTTCCTATACAGTTCCTAGCGTTTCCCAGAGAGCGCCGCGAACGCGAGCGCTGGTTGGCCGGTTTGACTGGCAAATGGTCGCCGCTTGTCGAGAAGAGAAACTGAATATTCGCCGAAAAAAGCGCATTTCTCCACTCCGATTTTTTTTTTTTTGCTGTTTTCCTCGTGTCGCGTCGCGCCCCGTCGTCGCCGGGACTCGCCAAGCGTCGACCGTGGGCCCAAGCTCGACGAGTGCACTTGGCGCGGGCAGGCAACCTTTTGCGATCTTCCTGTGGCTTGGATGGCTGCCATGACCCGGTGCTGCGCCAGCGGGCCTTCAATTTCCCCGGTGCTGGGACACGGCGCACGAAGAAACCCGTGGATACTTTACCGAGCACTCCCCGTCTCCGACCACTAAGTTTGACAGGACTAATCCGTCTGGTTCAGTTCTCCTCTCCGTCGAGTACGGTACACTCGCCACGTTGGACTCGAAAGCAGCAAGGGCCACTATAACAATGCTCCACTGTACGATCGCATCACAGAGCGCGGATATCATCGGAACCGGCACAGCAAGGTGAAGTGGTGGCGAATCATGGGCGGCCGGGAACGAGACCGCGCGTGGCTGCGGGCCGCCGTCTTCCTGCGCGTAAACCGCTGGACCGACTGGGTGCTAGTCGTGGCGCTCTACGTGCTCCCGGGCGCCGTCCTGCGCGCGCGTGCGGCGCCCGTAGTGCTCGACAAGTGGGCCAGCGCGTGGCAGCGCACGTGGGTCGTCGAGGCGAGCGGCCTCCTGCTCGGCCTGCTGGAGGACCTGTGCGTGTGCGTGGCGCTCTGCGGGGCGCTCTACGTGTTCGACAGGGTCACCACGACGCCGACGACCGGCCGCGCCATCCACTTGGCTGGGAATAGCGGCCAGGGACGGCCCGAAGGACACGCGGCGGCGACCTCGCCCGCCGCGGCCGTCCGGCGCTTCATTGCTGCCGTCGCGGCCACCACCAGCGAGCTCACGCGCTTCGCCGTCTACGCGACGGCTTACCTGGTGGCGGCGCTGGCTCCCAGTATTGACCACGTGACGGTGCGCACGCGCCAAGTGCGCGTGTCGTCCAACCTGGCGGCGCTGCTGGTGCGGGAGCGAGACGCCGCCGCCGCCGGGTTCCAGGTGGACGATGACGAGTGGCGGCTGGCGGCCTTCACGCTGCTCCCCACGCTCGCGCTTGCGGTGCTCGTCGGTCTGCTTGGCGCGAGCTGGATCAACCTGGCCGACTGGGATGTCGCCGCGGCGCTCCACCAGCAATGGGAGCGCGGCTGCAACCGATTGAAGCGGCGGTCGTCGTCTTCGAACATGTCGTCCAGAGCGTACGAGCGCGTGTATGGCCGCGACGCGGAGGTTGTGGAAGAGGAGGAGGAGGAGGAAGAAGACGTGGCCACCGTCTCAATGCCCATGTCCTCGTCCTCGTCCGTCACAAGAACCATCCGGGCAGCTAACCGATCGACCAGGCAGTCGTGGCGACGCCATGTATCGCCGCGAGTGCTGCTTGGATCGGCAGTCTCGCTACTCTTCGTGCTGACGTTGGCAGCGTCACGAGTGTCGCCGTCCATTGTCGCGCTGATCGCACTCAACCCAACGCTGACGGAGCCAGTGCGCCTGGTGCTCGGCATCAGCTACGTCGTCATGCACCACCAGCGGCGACAGCGAGTCAAACCGCTGGGCGAGCTGGTGGATCGCGAGTCCGAGATCGCCGAGTTCTTTGACCGCGACTCGCTGTACCGTCGAACGCTGGGGTTCCAGGGCCCACTCGCCTTCGATGTCAAGGTCGCGCCGGACGAACGCCCCAACGTGCTGATCCTCGTCATGGAGTCCTTCCGGCAGCGCGACTCGCGGTACTTGCTGCAGGCCCAAGCAGAGCACATGCTACCGCCGAACGTGACACTGACGCCCAACTTTGACAAGTGGGCGAAGCGAGGCGTGGCCCTCCGCAACATGTGGTCGACGTGGCGGACAAGTCGTTCGATTGAGACGATCCTGTTCGGCCAGGTGCCATATGACAGCGTGAGCGACACGGGAACGACTGGCGGTAGGGCAGACACGGAGCTGTCTGGGTTGCCTCAGCTCTTCAAGGCGCGGGGATACGACACCATCTTCTCAACAGGCACGCGCGCCGACTACGACGACTGGGACGCCTTCCTGCCCGCGCACGGTTTTGACGACGTCATCGACATGCACGAGATCACCGAGATCGCCGAGACGGAGATGCACGTGGACGTGTCTCGCGGCAACCACGTCATGACGTATTGGGGCGTCCACGATGACTTGTCGCTCGGCGTCCTCTCGTACTTGCTTCGCGATAAGCGGCAACGAGACATCCAAGCTCAGGAGTTGGAGGAGGAACCACAGCTTGTTGGTACAGCAAGCAACGGCACGATCACCGCCAACGGCACCGCGAGCAACGATACAATCACCTTTCCGAAGGCACCCAAACCGAGCAAGCGAGCGCTTCGCAACGACCACCCGTGGTTCGTGACGCATTACACGATCTCGAGCCATGTGCCGTTCGATGAGCGACCCGACTGGTACTTTCGCTTCTTGAAATCCGACAAGGCGCCAGACTTGACCGCGTTCTACCAGGGCCACGAGCACGCCGAGCTCATGAAGGACTACGCCGAGATGCGGTTCTTCTCCGACTTCGTGTTCGGCTCGTTCATGGACGATCTAAAGGCCAGCGGTGTGCTTGATGACACAATCGTTGTCGTTGTCGGCGATCACGGCCAGGCACCGGAGCAAGGTAGCGCGACCCCGGAGCATGACCAGGTGGCAACAACGCGAGTAGCAGGCGCCATCATTGCCGAGGGCCGCCTCGGTGCCTATGCAGGCACCATCTTGGACGACGCCACGTCTCAATCGGACCTGCTCAACACCCTCGCTGACATCGTGGGCGTGCCAGACGGCGGCTTCGTGCAGAGCGGAATCGGTCGCTCGCTCAAGCGCACGCCAGTTGAGGGCTTTGGCCAACGCCCAGTCTACTGCAACAACCCGGCGGGCAACAGCGCAGTCATCATGGGCTACTTGCGCGCGCAGTACTTCAGCGAAGTGTCGGACGCCGTCCAGATCTTTGACATCGAGCACGATCCGCTCCAGCAGCACGACCTGCTCGACAGCCGAGCGAATCGAGGGAGAGAACTCCCGAGCTCGCGCCGCCAGCAGTTGATGGATGCGTGCGACGACGGCCGAGCGCTCAGCGCCTACTTCAAGAAGCGGTGGGAAGGCGCCTGCATCCTCTCACCAACGTGCTAGGTTTTGGTTGGTGTCAGTCGCTGTGAGCTGCTGTCGGATCGGCACATCCATGGTCTGTCGGGATCAAGCCAGCAGTGATGGCATCTGATCGTGCTTCAAGAATAGATTCGTGTTCTCGCTGCTTCTTGGTGATGGCTGGCTGCCCTCACAGACAAATTTAACCGGCACCGCTTCGCTGGTCGGTTGGTTGCGCTCTTCGGTGGGTCCTGCTGCATCCTTCGCTTTGACCTGAAGCGAAGCGAGGGCTTCCGGCAACCGCAGTCCAGCTGAGATGGGCAACTCGTCGCTCAGCCGTGAGTTCTCGGCGCGGCGCCTGGCACCCGAAGAGCGCGATGCGATGAAGAAGTTCTGCGAGGACGAGATGCATGTGTTGCGCGAGACGTTCAAGGGCCTCGCGAGCGCGCGCAACGGCTTGTCCGTCGACAAGGAGACCTTCCTCAAGTGTTTCCCACTGCCTGGACTGCTTAGAGGTGAGTTAGGCGGTCTCGATGATCAGGCAGCTTAAGTGGTGTGCTCATGTGCCTTGAATCCATACTACTCTATCCTGCAGAGCGCTTGTTCGAGGTGATCGACAAGGACGGCTCGGGCTTCATCGGCTACTCCGAGTTCATCTACGGACTCGCAATTCTGCTGCGCGGGTCGCGGAAGGAGAAGCTCAAATTGATCTTCGACCTGTACGACCTGAGCGAGTACGTCTGGCTTTGCCGTCTGCCGTGCTCTAGTCTGGTCTCGCTTCTCACGCTATTGCGCTGCAGGGCTGGGTCAATCTCCCGCCACGAACTCCTCACGATGCTCCACCAATTCCCACCGTCGGCTCTGGAGCTGATAAAGCCACTCCCGGCGCACTCTGCGCGACGAAACAGCATCGCTGTGGTACGAGCCGCAGTCTCCAGCTTGCTGTCGATGCAACGCTCGCCTCTAACGCTCATAGAACGCCGTCGACACAGAATGAGGAAATCGAGGCCGTCGTCAACCTCGCATTCCCGCCTGCACGCGGCGAGAACAGCCGACTCACGTTCGAGCAGTTCTGCGACTGGTGCGACCAGACCCCAGGCATCGCCAATGTGAGTAGCACGAGCGCTGAGTCCATGTGGAAGAGTCCAAGCTGATGCCTGATATCTTCACGGGGCCATGAAACAGTTTCTTATGAGCGTGCTGCCATCGGAAGACCCTTCACCTGCTCCCGTTGCACCGCTTGACGCGTACGGACTTTCACAGTTGTCCTCAAGCTGACAGCAGACTCACACTTGGGTTTCTTCACCTCTGGTCTTGATCATGAAGCCCAGGCAATCAGCCCACTGCCGGCGGCACAGACCTCTCGGATTTGCGCAAGAAGCGCAACTCGTTCACGAACCTTCATGTGGGGTATGTCGTCAATGCTTCGCCCCATTGATATGGCTTCTTTGACTCACTTGGTGTTTCCTGTAGCCGATCACACTCGCGTGAGCGAGCAGCGAGTACATCCCTGGCGGACAGCTTGACCCGCCGGGAGCTGGACAAGACGCAGCATCTCTTGCTCGAGGCCAAGGCGGCTTGTTCCATCGAGAGCGTCAACATCAAGATCCAGGCCGCGCTTGATGAGGTTGAGCGTGTGCTGACAATACCTGCTCCCTCTACATCGCCAGCGCTAGCTGCGTCTGCGTCGCTCTCCACAGCGCTTGCACCGCACAAGTCGATAGTCGGCGGTCTTGTCTCGCGGAGTTCGTTACCATCAGCGGCAGCGCTGGTCTGCAACGGCTCGACGTCGCAGTCGAAGCAGCGCGGGAGTGTGAATGCGATCGATGAAGATCAAGTCCACATGGCCGGAGACCTCTGGAAGCGCGGCTCGCGGCTGCGCCAGATGATCAAGCGCTACTACGTGCTGCACGGCAACTTCCTCTACTACTACGCGTGAGTTGATCATGATCCCTGGTCTCGTTCTCGTGATCCGTCCTCTCACAACTTGAGTGTCTTCAAACAGGAGCAAGGAAGACACAGCACCGCGTGGAGTGACTTTCATGTGCGGCTGCTACGTGGAGGCCGAGGCCAACGAGGCGCTTGTGGAGAAGAGTGTCAAGTTCTTCGCGATCGAGATCGTGCCGGAGCCCGGCAGCTCCCGCGTCAAACGCACCATGTACACCAAGTCGCTCGAAAGTCAGCAGCAGTGGACAGCGGCGCTGCGCCAGGCGACAGACAAGGTCTCGATCGACGCGTTCTACGCCGTCGGGCGGCAGCTCGGCCGCGGACGCTTCTCCCAGGTGTGCGAGGCGACGCACAAGTCGACGGGGGCGACGCACGCGGTCAAGATCATCGACAAGGCCAAGCTGCAGGGCCCCGAGCGCGAGCTGATGCGCACGGAGATCGCCATCTTGAACCTCGTGACGCACCCTAACATCATCCGGCTGCACGACGTGTACGAGGACAAGCAGCACATCTACATCGTGACGGAGCTTGTCGGCGGCGGCGAGCTGTTCAACCGGATCGTCGGCCGCGCGCGCTACACGGAGACCGAGGCGCGGCTGGTGATGCAACCGCTGCTCGAGGCCGTCGCGTACCTGCACCGGCTGGGCATCGTACACCGCGACATCAAGCCCGAGAACATTCTGTGCGGCGAGCAGCTGAACGACCTCAAGATCGCCGACTTCGGGTTGTCCAAGCTCGTGCACCCGGAGGAGATCATGAAGATGCCGTGCGGGACGCTCAACTACGTGGCGCCCGAGGTGCTGGCGTCCGTCGGCTACGGGCGCGAGGCCGACATCTGGTCGGTCGGCGTCATCATGTTCCTGCTGCTGCGCGGCGAGCTGCCCTTCTACGGCAAGACCAAGCGCGAGATCATCGACAAGACGGTCGAGGCCGACGTGCGCCTCGAGAGCGACCCTGCCTGGGCCAGCGTCTCGCCCGCGGGTAAGGCGCTGCTCAAGGGACTGCTCACCAAGGACCCCAGCAGGCGCCTCACGGCGCAGGACGCGCTGGCGCACGCCTGGTTCGCCGCGCCGCCCTCGCGCAGGCCCAGCCTCGCCGGGTAGCCTTGCTCCTTCCCTGATCGGTCAATTTGCTGAATGAACCATTTCATCCAATCAATGCACGGATCATCGCATTTCTGACCAATGAAAAGGCAGAAATCGTCCGTTTCTGCGGCAGTTGAAGTGACCTGCATTCCTTGTTGTGCTGCACTTTCTCGAGAAAAGGACGAACTCACAGGTGGAAAGGGAAGGGAAGGGGACATGGCGCGCTGGGAGCTGGCACCGCGCCTGGCGGCCAAGTACCCTTGGCTGCGCGTGGACGGCTCGACGATCGACGAGTTCCGCGCGCCGTTCGACTGGGGCCGCGCCTCGTCCTCGTCCTCCTCCTCGTCCTCGTCCTCGTGCTCCTCGTGCTCCTCGGTGGCGTCGGCAGGCGTCCGGAAGGAGGAGAAAGAGCGTGCGCGTGACGTTTGCGGTCGCCGTAGGAGAGGGGACGCCGGGAAGAAGCTGAAGAAGAAGGCGAGCAAGCGCGGGACGCACAGCGGGGGATTCACAGCTGGAGAGCGCGGTCGGCGGCCGCGGAGGACGGGGACCCAGACCGTCGCTAGTCACAACCAAGACACGTCGCACAAGGAGGAGACGCCAGCGACGAGACTGCCGTCAGCTTCACGGGATGCCGAGTCGCCAGTATGGGGTCAGGGACTGATCCCATCTCGTGATACCGAGTCAAAGGACCTAGCGATGGATTTCCCAGCGTGGCTAACCGTGAAGGCAGACTTTGAAGCTACCGTCAAGCCGAAAAGGAAACAGATCCAGCACAAGACCGGGAAGACTCCGCTGCAAGCGCTTTCTCTTCAGTACGTTATTATGTATTGTGATGTTGTGCAATCCGTCGTCGACTGACCGGTCTATCAAGACTCCCAGCGTTGCAATCCAAGAAGGTGGTGGGCGGCGCACTGGCAAAGACACCGGCAAGCAGTAACGCGCGGCATCAGCTTCAACAGTACACCAAAGAGCTTGATATGTTGCACAAGGATGAGGAGCGCTTGAAGGTTCGTCATTCTGACCAAGTGCGACTCGATGGTGTTGCGTGAATGCGTCTAACACGTCAACCAATGGACAGATTGACGTGGCTGCGCGGATCGAGGCTGAGCGAGCCAAACTACCGCTGACATTTCTCTTCCAGCGCAATCTTGAACTGCGCTCGTATTGCAAGGAGAAGGGTGTTGCGACTATCACGCAAATCTTCGCCAAGCTTCAACATCGACTGCTTTTCTCGGCGTTCGAGCGATTGCAAATCGTTGTCGAGATGGCGCGAAAAGAGGAAAGAAAGAGGATCGTGTTTCAGCAGTCTCAGGCCCAAGCGATCAAACTGTTTGAGCGCCTGGCTAGCGATGCGTACATTGGGACAATGGAGCGCGCGTTTCATAGGTGGCACGGCGTCGCACAGGCCGTTGTGGATGCGGAATGCAACCGCGCGGCTGCTGTCATCCAAGGTCGGTTCCGAAAGAGGCGTGCGATGGCTCTGGCGACTGTTTTGAAGCAGGCCTCTCTTGACGCCGATTACAAGCGCAAGGTAGAGATCCAGCAACTCCTGCGGTTCGAGAGTTACGGCACAACGATGCTCTGGAGCACTCTCCGCCTCGGCTTCAATATGGTGATCCAGAACCACTGTGCACGGCGAGCTCAATTCTTCTTCCGGCGTCTTGTCGTTCAAAACCGCGTCGACAGGCGAGTAGCTCAGCGTCGAGCTGCAACGAAGATCGAAACGCAATGGCGAATGCGCTTGGCTCGAAGTGATCTTGCCAAGAAAAAAATCGAGGCTGCGCGGCGGCGTGCACAGGAAGAACGCGCAGCAACTCTCATTCAGTGTCAAGCACGACGAATCGCCGCACAGACGCAGTTGGAGAACCTACGCTTGGCCCAGAAGCAGAGGAATGAAGCTGCTAAGCGTCTTCAGTCATGGTGGCACAAATGTGAGAGCCGGTGGGCACTGCAAGAACGCTTCAAAGTTCGAAAGCACACACTGGTGAAAGAGCAAGCACGACTGGAGCGTCTTCGCCGCCAGGAAATTGAAGAGCTGAGACGACAAGACTCGGCGCTAGCGATTCAGCGAGTCGTCCGAGGGTGGTTTGGAAGGCAAGAGTATCGGCATCGGCGTCACACCAAGCGTTTGGAAGCGGCTGCGCGTCGTGTTCAAGCCAGCTGGAGGAAGAGCAAGGGACGATATGCTCTCCACCTCCGATTTGTCGCCCAAGGTACTCGTTTGGAAGAACGTCGAAATGGCGCCGCGCTCAAGATTCAATACTGTTACCGTATTTACGTCGCGAAGTCAATGCGCTACAAGCTGCAGCTCGAACGCAGTCGCCTCCGGGTCGCGGCGATCGTCATTCAACGCAACGTCCGACTGTACTTTGCCCAGAAGCGCTATCGACACAAGCGGCGATCGGCAATTGTTGTCCAGACAGGGATGCGCTCCAAGCTTGCAAAGTTGCAGCGACAACGTCTGCTCTTTGAGCGAGAGCAAAAGCGACAAGCCGCGCTTCGGATTCAGTGCTGGACTCGCTCTGTTGCTGCTCGCATTCTTGTGAAAGCACTCCGGGAGAAACAGCGACAGGAGAATGAGCGGCGAAGACAGTCCGCGCTTCTGATTCAGAAACGCGCTCGCGGTGTGGAAGTGCGCAAAATGGTCAGTCTTTTGAAGGATGTGATTGCAACTGTCGAGTTGGAGCAGTCTCGCCACTGCAAAGCGTCTCGACAACAGTGCTCGTCCGAGCTTCTGGACTTCGTGTCGAAGCACTACTTCGCGAATCCAGACACAATTGGTGCAAAGTGTTTCACGGCTCTCGAGTACGACTGGCTGCTCAACCAAGTGAACCGATCAAAGGAGCAGATGAAGATCGAAGATCGAGCAATTGTTTTCCTCCAGCGCACCTACCGCGGATACGCCAGTCGAGCAGCCTTTTGGGTCATGAAGCTGCAGCAACAACAGCAGCGGTTACGAGAGCAGCTTGCCACTGTTCAGATTCAGCGTATCGCTAGAGGTTTCCTCGCCCGGCGCAGAGTGCATCGCCGCCGACAGCAGTGGAAGATGGAGCAGCTGAAAGCCAATTACATCCAGGAGCGGAAGTGGAAGGAGCAAGAGCAGCAATGGCAAGAGCAATACCAGCGCGAGCAGCTCGAGATTCAGATCCGGCGCGCGAAACAATTGGAGATGAAGCTCATTCATGCGAAGCGAGAAGCTGAGCTAGCAAAGTTCCAGGCAGAAGCGGCCATGTACCGGAAACAAGAGCAGCAGATGCAGAAGGAGCTAGAGTCCGAGCTCAAGAAGCAGCAACCTGACCGTGCAAGTGGTAACAAGAAGCAGAGCAGCGCGCCAACGCAGTGGGGCGGTCTGACTGACGAGTACGGAAATACCTACTACTACAACGCGCAAACTGGCGAGAGCCGCTGGGACTTGCCGTCCGAGGAGATTGACCCAGATGTGGCGTCGACTGGAGCAAAGATGTCAAAGGACAAACAGCAAGAGCAGGACAACAAGCTGATGTTGAATGCAGACACGAAGCATCCTCGAGCTGACATCGTGGACACATCAATGGATGTGAAATCTGACCAAGAAGCTGCTGCTCAAGATGACGTAGATAGCAAGTGCATCGTATGCAGGTCGACTCAAGCGACAAAGCAATGTGTCGATTGTGGCAACGGTGTGAAGCCACCCCTCTACTGCACGCCGTGCTTCGCTGTCGAGCACTATGGAGCGCTTGCTGCGTCTGCTAAGCGCGCGCACGATTTTAAGGTGCTCATCAAGTCTGAAATCCGCAGTCGTTGCCAATCGCATCTTGGATGCAGCGATGCAGGAAACCAGATGGACCGGCAACTCGCGAGCTACTTTTGCTACGAATGTCACTCGCCCGCCACCCCAAAGGAAGACAGAGCTAAAAAGTCAACCTCTGACCCCGCCACCGCTGCCGATCCACCAAAGGATCACGATTCTGGGGTCAACTCTGAGGCTCGTGGGTGTTTCTTCTGCGATGAATGCTTCACGCAAGCGCATGAAACCGCACTAGAGATGCAGCACGTGACAAGTGCGCTTCACTTCAAAACGGGTGCTCACCTCTGCTGCGAGTGCAGCGCTGTTGTGGCTCTCCGGCACTGCGAGCAGTGCGACGAGCTCTATTGTAGCAAGTGCTTTGATCGTATCCACAGTAACAGCCAAGTCAAGCGCGAGCACATCTACTCACCGATCGAGATCATGAAAGAAGAGCTCCAGAGCGATAAGGACGCATACTGCATCGAGTGCGACGTACGTCGCAGTGATAGGCTCTGTAATCTGTGCGGGGACGGGTTCTGCGAGCGCTGCTTCACGCACACCCACGCCAAGGGAACCAAGCAGGGGCATACGTGGATCCCATGGTCCAGCTTCGCGCAGGTTGGCGACTGGATCGAGATTTGGGACGAGAAAGCGAACGCCAAGATATTCTTCAACCTGGAGACGAAGGAGTCCACAACAAAGCAGCCTTTCGTGCTCAAGCCTGCGACCGAACGGCACCAGCTGCAGCTAGCCGAGCGTGAACAACTCCACAAGCGCAGAGAGCTTGAGCTGGAAAGCGAGTTGATAAAGCTGAAAGAGCAGCTGAGAGAAATGGAAGAGAAAGAGGCGAAGGCTGCCCAACGCCCGCCGAGTCGCAGTCTCGTACCCGGAGGTGGTGCGCCATCCACTGTTTCGGGGCTGAACAAGACTCCAGCCGATGCGAAGAAGCCGAAGGAGAAGAAGAAGCAAGGACTCTTGAGTCGACTGCTACTTCGATCAACCAAGTCAGCAGAGGAGGAGAAAGAGCTGACAGAAGAGGAAAAGAGGCGGAAACAGCTCGTGGAGGGTGTGCAGGATGCAGAGCGTGAATTGATCGTGGCGAAGATGAAGACGAGAGCTCGCGAGGAGAAGGAGTCCAAGGCCAAGGATACAATCGGGACGGCTCTTTTTCAGCAGACAATGGTCCAGGAACTCGCTCAGCCAAAGTGAGTCATGACAGCTCAAGTCTTCTGATCCAGACCACTCTGGAGTGACAGCAGTGCAGTCTAAACATAGACAATTCCAGGTGATTTTTTGGCATCAATGGCAACAAGAGGCCCAACACTTTGACGAAGCACGAACGTCGTCAGGCGTTAGGGACGTCAAAGCTCCCATGGACTCGGAGCGATCGCCATCAGCTCCGGATGCCGAAGACAACCCCGCACTTGCAACGCGAACCTCCACCTCCCGTCGATTGTCTGCAAGCGGCACTGCACCTCGAATGAGCGAAGAAATTCCAGGTCGAGTCGATCTCAGTGAACCATGTGAGCCAATCTTCGAGGCAGAAGATGTCGCTACGACCATCATTGACGACGCCATCAGTAATGCTGTCGCCGAAAGCCTGGAGACTTTTTACCACGAGCGCCTCCTCGGATACATCGCTGATTCGGTCGCGAGGATGGCGTTCGAGGCAATGGGTCCGGTGTTTGCAACACGCGAGTTTGCGAGTGCACGACGAGATCCGCTGCAAAACGTCGTGTTTCCCTCTGCAATCCGCCCAGTCGAGCGCAAACCATCCAGGGGCGGCGTCGACAGCTTTTCCAAGAGCGAGATCCCAGTTCAAAACTGGAGGCGGCCGTCCGAAGCTTACTACGGATCGTTAACGCATAGCAGACACTCGTCGCCTTCGCAAACGCCAAGGAGTATGGGGAAAGGAGAGCGACACGACTCACCGACAGCTTCACGCCCGTCATCGCTGTGCTCATTCAACCAGCGCAAGAAGAGAACAAATACTGGTGAACACGTTGGGGGAGCCCAAAGTGCTGCCAATGGTGGCTCCAATGGATCAGCGATCGCGCCTGGCGTCGTGTTCAGCACAGCTCCACCCGAGGAACTTCCTCGGCCGTCGCCGCGCAAAGCGATGGCACTTCTGCGAAGCGCGCATCGACTGTCGACACCATCACCCAGTTCGGCATCACCTCTCCGACCAAGAGAAGCTGACGAAAGTGGCGCTGACAATGGCGCTGTCGCGAAAGACAACGATGATTGCAGCACGGAAGAGCGCGAATCCAATGGCGGTGACGGAGATCATTCGTCTGGGCGACGAAGACGGCGCTTCTCAATCGACATCATGAATCCGCACGCCTCCGAAGGCATCCTGCAAGATGATGGCGAGAGCGAGTCCGCGCCAGTTGAGGTGGAGTACTCGGTCAAACACCCGAGCCCCGGGAAAATTACCAGCACGACCACGTTACCCGAACTAGTAGCGCATTCTGCTGTTGTCTCCGGCAACGTCCTGGATAGAAAAGGCGCTGTTCCAAGCGAGAGTGTCGGAGAGACTCACTACGTTGTGGACTCCATGACGCAGGGCTTTCACGACATGATGCTCTCCCCTGGAGTCAAGCTTCAGGCGGGTGAGACGACAAAGGCCGGCCCCGAATTGCCGTTGTTTGTCACTCGGATGCGCAAATCGACGTTCTACGTAAGTTCAAGGCGTTTTCCATCTCACGGCATCATGGCACTAACTTGGCCACTGCAGCAAGTGGACGCGCTGTCCCTGTCAGCTGCATCATCAACCCACTCGCTCAATACGCCAAAACAGCTCCCAGAAACACCTCGACGACTGCTAATGACACTGGATCGGATTGGTAAGCTTTGCTTGCTTGCAGCGACCAGTGAGTTCGAAAGCCACTGAACTACAGCGTAAAATCGTTTGTATGGTGCTCAGAATGCGAAGCTGAAGAGAACGAGGCGCCTGCAGCGGTCCAGACCTCCTATATCGACGTAAATGCGGACAAGCAGTCGACCTGCAGAACAGCTGACTCGACTCGCTCGTCGATCTCGAAGAAGTCAGCTGCTGGTACAATGGTAAGGTGTTCAGCTGGTGTAGCGTCTAGCTTGTTCCTCGTTCGTCGCACTAAGCGTTCTCACTCTTTCACACGGCAGTTCTTCAAGCGCCAGTCGAAAGTGGTTCGTCCGTGCATCTTGACGGGAGGTCGAGGGTGTCAGAACCACAACCATTGCGATGCAGTACTGGCATCAATACCTGGCTCCCGTTGGGCGGACCCCGCACCGTCCGACGCAACTGGCAGCTCGGAGCATGAGCGTCGCGCTTCCACTCCCCAACAGAGCGCCTTCCGCGATCTGGCAAAGCAGCGCGCGTTCCAGCGCAAGATGTCGACCGTCGTGTCTCCAACTCGAAAAGGCAGCAGCGCAGTCGTTCAAACCACGAGCCACCGACCAACAACCGCCGCAGTTTCTTCTCGTACGTGTTTGATGGGAATGTAGAGTCCGCCGCGAATGACACTGAGTGTGGTTATGCGAGCAGCATTAGCGCGGCGAAGACTGGTCTCCAAGGCAGCTCTGAACCCCTAGAGAATCCACGCCTGATCCACACCCTGATCAGAGTGAGCTTGACAAGGAAGCTGCGCACGCCCAGGGCATTTTCAAGCGCTGCCGGCACGCGTGCGGGCCTTGTACTCGGCGGCGGTCTCGAGCTTCCCGTCTCGCTGGCTCCAGATACCGATCTTCTTCTTCCTGGCACGCGCCTCCAGCTCCTCAAAGACCTCCTGCCGACCACCGTAGACGGCTCCAGCCTGGCGGTACACGTTGGCAAGCCCAGCCTTGAGGATCTCCTCGGACGCGTTGCGGCGGAACGGCCAGCGGCCATAGTGCACCATGCACACGGCGCGCGCGTACTGATCCTTGTGCAGCAGCGTGAGCGACAGTGTGCGGCCTTCCAGAGTCTGCGCAAGCCACGCCTTGGCCTCCTCTCCGAACGGCTGCCCCGTGCTGCCGAACTTGGCCGTCTCGGGCGTGTCTGTCGGGACGACGAGCATCCACAAGGTGAGATCCTGCTCGGCTATTGATGCCTCCAGCACACACTGCCACCAAGCAGAGTGGTCGACAGCGTACCGATGCCTGCGAGGCGGATCTGCAGCGTGTTGTCCGACTTTTTCCCGTCAAAGCTGCCGGCACCGCGGAGAAGCGGCAAGTGCCGCGCGCGGAACGTGTCGCCGTCGCTGACGCCCACGCTGACGGCTCGAAGCCGCCGCTCTTGGTGGAAGAAGCCCGTGGGGATGTCATCGACCGTCGAGAACCGCCGGAACGGCGCGCGCAGTCGCGGCAGCGCCAGGCCGAGGCCCAGTCCCGCCGCGAACGCCACTGCGAGCTGGTACTCGGTCGGGACGGACTTTGCGAACGCCGACGGGCCCTGCGCGAGCGCCTGTTCCACCGCCGCGCGCTGGGCCGCCCATTGGTCGCTCACGGACGCTAGCAGCTTGCGCCAGTCGTCCCCAGTCCCCTCGCCAGTCGCCGGCGCCATGGTGACGTCGAGCGGGGCTCCTGACAATGCGATGGGGATCGATAGCGTGAGTGAGTGAAGCTGTGTGGGGTGGGGGAGCATGGGTGACAAAATAGAGATAGAAATAGCAATAGAAAATGCAGCCATTTCTATATGGAACTGGTCCAAATCAGAAATGTGGCCCGGCTTGAGTGATGATGGTGGCCCTTGATGTGCGTGATGGTGCCCTTGATCCGCGTCTAAGTGCCATGTTCACTTGCGTATTTGCCATCCACTCAATGAGCAGTGTGTCCAGCTCGTCGTGGTCGCCATGGCGTGCCATGTCTGCTTCGAGGAGTCGGCTCCGATCGCTGGCAATGCCGTCATCGGAGGTGCGCTGTGCCGACGGTCATGTCCGGCTCGCGTCTGCGTTCGGTGTCTGGCGCGGCATGTCGAAGTGTCGCTGCTCCGGTGCTTCCCTAGCGTGCTGCCGGTCATCCGCTGTCCCGTGTGTGTGGAGCCTATGCGCCTGGGGCGGTGGCTGCAGCCGCTTCGAAGTGTCAAGAGGATGAACAAACAAGCATCGATACTGCTCTCCAAA
>JAADYH010000207.1:0-30052 GCA_023338125.1 Phytopythium aichiense
CACGTGCGCTTGGATCGCGACATCAACGCGGCGCGTAACATCCTGATCAAGAACCGGGAGATGCTAGCCTTGTAGTGGCGCGTCCCTCCTGTTCTAGCGGTGCGCCTCCACCGCGTCCGTCCGTCTCATTCGGACGGGGTCGCCTGGCACTCTTTTGTCAGGCGATCGTCCTGCTTGCAGAATACTGCGGCGTTATAGGCCCAAGCGACTGCGATAGCCTAGACTATAGGTTCATCAAAGGAGCAGAGGTGCAATGCACCTATTGTCAAGGCTATATTGACCTGCCTTCAAGTCAGAAGGGTTACGCGATTGTGGGTTCAGTGTAACCAATTTGCGTAACTCAACGCGGAGTTACGTCGTAACCCGCCACTTCGGCCGACTTGAGCAGCAGGACATTCATGGCCGAGGCGATGGAGGTGGACGGCGTCAAGACGGAGGCTGTGGCGGCGGCGGACGCGAGCGACGCGACGGACGCGCGCGCCGTGGCGCTGGACAAGGTGACGCTGCTGCAGGAGAGCGTGGACAAGATGGCGCTGAGCATGTTCAACGCGCTGCGGTTGCTGCCGGCGTCGGCCGAGTCGGGCGGCAGTTCCCGCGAGGAGACGGTCGCGGCAGTGCGTGGCGTGCTGCTTTGATGACGTGTGGAGCGAGCATGCAAGTGGTATTTATTGTATATGATGCGCGTGGTGCGATGCCTGGTCGCGTACAGATCCGGTCGCTGGCGAGCGACGTGCTGCAGATGGTCAAGGAGACGGACACGCTCATCGACGACCTCCCGGGCCTCGACAAGACGGAGAGGTGCGTGGTGCTCATCAAGAGACTGTGGTCTACTTACGTATTGGCATCCGAGGTGGTACGGCTTGGTGCTGACGCGGTGGCCACAGCGAGCAACTCGAGGAGATGCGCCGGCTGCAGATCCAGAGCGACGAGGAGGCGCAGACGCTGCGCCAAGTCGCGGACGAAGCAGGTACCATTGAGACCGCTCACTGTCCACGACCGTTGGATGCTGTGCCGAGTGATGTGTCTTGCCTCTTACGCTTCCGGTGGTGCTGTGGGCATGCGCAGAGCGATGGATGGACCGCGCGCGCGACTCGCTGCGCGTGATCGCCGAGAGCCGGCTGCGTCGCCAGTAAGCCAAGCAGCAGAAAGAAGTCGTCTCTCACTCTGTCGCGCATCTAATGGCATGGTGAGGCTCGCAATGCGAGCATTCATCGAGCGTCGAGCCCTCGCGTGAGCTGCGACGGATGCTCTGGTGGATGAATCGCACTTCTATTGGTCAAAATCTATCTGTAATTGGCAATGATCGCTGTGGATTGGCTGTAATTTCCTTCCAAGTGGGAACGCGAATGAAAAGCTCACTTTTCGACCGGCAGGAGAAGGCGAGTGCCATGACGGACATCCACGGCGGCCGCGTGCTCGCGGGCGAGGACAGCGAGGAGGACGAGGAGGAGGACGAAGGTGCGTCTGTCTTGTCTCTATGCTGCTCCGTCTGTGCGGTCTCCCTGTGCGAGGAAGCGGGTTGGATGCAGCGAACGCTGATGACGAAGATGAATGCCATTGCGCTCGACCAGCTTATAGCTTCCAGTTCGGCGGCGGCTTCGGGTCGCAGAGCGGGGCGGGCGCGAGTGCGCCGCGGTTCGCTGTGCCTAGCGTGGTTGTCGCTCCGCAAGCGGGTGGAGAAGAGAGCGAGGAGGAGGAGGAGGAAGAGGAAGAGAAGCACGAAGAAGCAGTCGGTGCGAGTGATCAAGTGATTGCATCGGCGGCAAAGCCCGCCAGCGTGGATGAAGAGAGCGAGGAGGACGAGCCAACCGCCGCAACAGATGAGCGAGATAGCGATGCTGCCGATGTGAGCACGAGCGACAAGGGCGACGTACCAGCCGTGGACAACGGCGTTGAAGGCGTGAATCCATCTACGACAGCCACGAGCTCGCGGGAGGAGAGGACTTTGTCAAGGGGAGACGACGACGAGCTGTGGACTGTGGAGCCGTCGATGGACGGCGCCCAGATGATGGGGGACGCGTTTGTCCGCAGCATCCAGCCGTCGCTCGACGCGTCCATCCAGCGGATAGAAGAGCTGCGAAGCAACCAGAAGGTGCGTCGCATCATCCTAATGGCGCACTTGACGAAGGGATGCGGTGTCTGTATGGGGTTTCCTGATCTTGCAACGTTGTGTTTGGTGGCTGATGAATGAGTGCAGCGCCTCCTGCAGCTGTTGGTGGAACAGAACGCGTCGGTGACGAACAACAAGCAGATCGAGGACGCCGCGGTCGTGCTCGACAAGCTCCCGTACTACTTCACCAAGATCCAGATGATCCGCGCGGCCATGGCGGAGATCACGACCAGCGTCGACAAGATGAAACGCCGCGCCGAGAGCCTCCGCATCGACGCGCAGTCGCGTACGTCGTGCGCTCCGCTCGCATTGCGTCTGGCGCCGTGTTCGTTCTAACGCTGCGTCTCTCGACTCGCTGCAGACGCGCTCAAGAAGGAGAACAAGCGCGACGCGCAGAGTCAGTGGAACAAGCTGGTGGCGAAGAGCGCCGCGCCATCCAGCGCATCGGAAGAGTCTTCATGAGGCACGGGTCGAGCAGCTGCCGCTGCTGCTGGCGCTATATTATAGCCGCTTCCACCATACAGCGGCTGTCCATCAATCATCGTGCCGTCAAGCGCATCGCAACCAATCATATCTGACACGCAGCGCCATCCACGCTCGCCCCACGCTGCTCCCGTTGCGTCGCAATATCTAAATCATGTCATTCAAAAGGGAGGGAGAAGGAAGCTCGCCCACACTCGAGCGCAGCGCGCGTGCAATACGCCGCGCTCGCTCACGGCAGCAGCTCCTCGTCCAGCAACAGCTTGAGATCGATCCGTTCGTCGGCTGCCTCCTTAGGGCTTGCTGTATTTCAGGTACAGCGCGGCGATGGCGACGACGGCGGCGAGCACGGCGAAAAGCGGGCCGTTGTTGCCGCTGATGTCCTGCCGGCCGCTGGACGTCTTGGTCTTCCACTTGGGCTGCGCGGCGGCGGTGGACGTGCCCGCCTGCTTGACGTCGCCCTTGATCTTGCCGACGACGTAGTCGTTGAGCTGCTTGCGCGCGTCGTTCGAGTGGCCGATGTCCTCGAACTCGTCGGTCGAGTCCTGGCCGGCCAGGTCGATGATGATCTCCGGGCCGCCCGGGTGGTCGTCCAGGAAGGCCGTCACGTCGTACACCTTGCGGATGCCGTCGTCCTTGACGATGATCCAGCAGTCCTCGACCGCGTTGTGCGCCGCCACCTCCTCGAGCGTGAACTCCTTGAGCTGCGGCTCGGCCGGCGTCGGCGTCGGCGTCGGCGGCGTGGTCGTCTCGGGCTTGGCGGCGTCGGCCATGGTGACTGCTGCTGCTGTTGTGGGGAACGAGGAAGGAAGGGGAGCGGTTCCGATGGTGAGGGCGGGAAGCACTTGGTGACCGACTGGAGACTGGAAACCGGACCGCGTGTGTAGAAATGATGAAGTGGCTCAACGCGCACCGCCGGCGTCACTGCGGACCTCCAGCAGCTAAAACCTCGTTCGTGAGGTTTTATGACATGGATTGGTGTGGGCTACGTGGTTTTAGGTGTCAATCGTCCTGGTTTGGTTGTATGGTGAGGATGGAATGGGGATGTGACACGTTGGAATAGGGCGTTTTGACAGGCTGGGCAACCAAGTGCGTGGACCAGACGTGGCGTGTGGTCGCATGGACATGGGGCGGTGCTCCCTTCGACTCGAAGTTCGAGGAGGAGGATCAAGTGCTGCCCGAAGTACAGTGTTACTGCTACAAGTATTCGTCGTGTGCGGTGATTGACGATGCGCAGCCACTGCTCCTTGTGATCTGTGGCAGTTGGTGTGAATCCCAATTCCCAATTCAGTGAACAATCCACCACAGGGCGTGACACAAATCCCAAATAAACGGCGTGATTTTGCTTTTCGACATTTTTGTCAACCGCTGACGTCACTCAACGTGTACTATATCCTTCAAAAGTGTTGGCATAATACAAAAATCCGGTCCAATGGGTTCCTCCCACTCGGTCAACATGCGCGATCGCCGTGCGCAATGCCGGCCATGGGCTCCGCTGCTCCTAGTGCTGCTGCTGCTGCTATGTGCCACCCTCTGCCCCCATGCGTCCGTGATAGATAACACCTCCTCCTCCTCCTCCTCCTCCTCCTCGTCCGCTTCTCCGTTATCCAGCGCTCCGCTTGGCGCAAGTGTCCGTGACAGGAGTGCACATGTCACGGCCGTGGTGGTCGGCGCCACCGGCAACCTCGCGACCAAGTACCTGTGGGTCGCGCTCTTCCGGCTCGCACTACGCGCATCGCTCACCCTCGGCGAGTCCTTCTCCTTCGTGGCCGGCGCGTCCGACTCACCAGAGCGCGGCGCGCTGTGGCTCCGAGGTTTCTTGGACGACACCTTCGAGCGTCGAGTGTGCGGGGCAGAGGGAGACGGAAGCACGGCCGGTGACGAGCGAACTCGCGCGTGCTCCGCATTTTACCGCGACAAGTTCATCCCCAGCGTCCGGTACATACCCCTGCGGTCCGAGGCGCACTACCGCGAGGCGGCGAAGGTGCTGAACGAGCGAGAGGATGAGGTCGGGCGGTTGGTGTACCTGGCCATCCCACCTGACTACTTCTTGCAGGTGCGCCAGCTCGCATCGAGACCGCTGTCAAGTGTTCATGACACTAACCCACTGCTGTGGATGCTGCTGGCAGACGTCTGAGCTGGTGGACCGGTTCCTGAGGGTTCGCAGCAGCAAATATGCCGCCGACCGCGCTCCATTCCTGCGCGTCGTGATCGAGAAACCCTTCGGCACGAGCGCCAAGTCCGCCCAAACGCTCGCCACTGGTCTCAAGCACGTCCTCCATGTGAGCGAAGTTTGTATTGGATGCGAATGTGTTGACCGTCGTAACCTGACGCTCTCGGTGTTGGCCGTGCAGGACGATGAGGTCTACCTGATGGATCACTACGCTGGGAAACCTGGCGTGCGCGCGTGGAGAAGCTACCTCGAGCGTAACCGCGAGCTGCTTCGCCCACTCTGGTCGTCTCGTAGCATCCGCAGCATCGATGTACGCGTGCTTATACCTCACGTTGTAGATGTTGTTACCGAACTGAAGCAGCTCACAGTGCTTTGCCATCGCGGCCAGATCGAAATGACCGAGACCGAGACTCTTCAGGGTCGTGTCCAGTACTTCCATTCGTAGGTGATGATTACCCAGCACTTCGCGCGCTGGTATCACGGTTGGTCCTGTTCTCACAACCTACGATGACCACTCGGATTCGCACAGGACGGGCATCGTGCGGGACGTCATGGTAAACCACTTGCATCTACTCTTGGGCTTCTCAATCGCCCCGTCGATGCCACTCAAGATCGTGTCCAAGCCGGATGCACTCGAGGACCAGGATCGCAGCACGCGTCTAGCCTTCACCGAGACGCTGCGATGGTCTGAAGACGCTTTGCGTTCGTGGCAGTACCGCGAGTACCGCGCGCACTATGAGCAAGACACCAAGAGAGAAGACCGGGCCGCGCTATATGACACGATCCGCACTCCAACAGCTGCACAAGTGACGCTCACAAGCGCGCTCCCCACTTGGAATATGACGCTCTTCACGCTGGCAGCCGCTAAAGCTGCAGCAGAGCGCCAAGTCGTCGTCCGCATCACCTTTGTGTCGGCACAAGGCGAGCCAACGCTGTCGTCACCGTGCACGTTGACTGTGGTCATCCAGAGAGAGCTCAATGCCCACGGCAGTCAGCGAATCGAGTGGTCGTGTGAGATGGTGCCTCCCCAGCTGCATCATCCACCGAGCAGATGGCGTTTCACCGACGACTCAAAGCGGGTAATGGCGCCGCTGGATGCTGGTGATGATGCGCTTCAGCGCCACGTATGGCAATCGGGTGACGAAGTATCGGCGTATGACTCCTTGCTTTGGGACGCCGCGATCGGAGACAAATCGCATTTCGCCGACCTCAACGAGGTGCTCGCTGCCTGGAATCTCTGGACGCCAATCGCCGAGGCTGCTCAAGCAAAATTGCCTTCCACTGCGACTGAAGCGGGTGTTGGCGCACGAACATACGAATCTGGTACAACGCCTTGGGAAGGTGATCAGAGAGTTGATCTTGATGGCGGCGCCAGAATCGCCAAGTCTCCAATGCGTGATCTCGATGAGTTGTGAAGCATCCGCGCAGGCGTTGACAGCTCTCGTCGTCGGTGACGTCCAGCTCCGTGCGAGCACCGACAGAGTTTCCCTGCCCTTCAGGTGACCGCTGGCTCCGTCTCCATCCTTGGCTGGCGCCAAGACTGGCGACAACCATCCAGAATCCGATTCTGTCGCTGAACTAGTGTTGAAGTGTGCTCAGAGCTTTATACTTGGCCATTTCTTCTCCATTTCCTCACGACCAGAGCTCCGCTTGATGACCTTCCACGACAGCTCCAGTGCTTGGTAACTGACGCACCGCACGTCAAAAGTTGCCGTCGCCGAACTGGTGAGCGAGGTACAGCTCCGTGCGCGCGGGGCAGAGTAGTTGCAGGTTGTTGAGAGTGCAGAACCGAAGCGGCAGCACCCAGTCCTCTGGTAGCACGAGCTGCTTGACGGCAGCGCGCGGCCCTCTCCTCCGGTGGCCGTCCGCCTTCTCCTCGGTGGAGACACGTCTGCAGCCAACGCACTGGCTCCAGTACGTCGACGGGTCCGACACGAGCAGCTTGACTCGGCGCGCGCCAACGTCCGTCTCGGTTGGTGGCCACGTGCCGTCGCTCTCGGCCAGCGCGAAGACGCTGACGTAGAAGCCGAAGCGCGTGTCCACGAGCCGCGCCAGTGCCGCGTCGCCGTGCGCGCCGAGCTCTCCGCTCGTGTACACGGAGCTGTCGGCCACGTTGAGCTCGACGCCCGCCGGTAGCGCTAGCTGACTAGGCCCGGACTGCAGCAGCTTCCTGCCCGCCGAGAGCACACCGACGTTCACGTGCGAGTCCCAGATGACAAGCGACTCTGCGCGGAACTGGCCCAGCAGCGCGCCGCTGTCGAGCCAGTAGGCGACGCTCTCGGCCTCGAGCGCCTCCGCGAGCGCGCGCAGCAGCGACGAGAGCGCCTCCAGTCGCTGCTGCGCCGTGACGCACTGGCCGGGCAGCGCGAAGCGCGCGTCTCGGCCGGACAGCGGCAGGCAGCGGCGCAGACTCGCGACCGACGACGTCGTGGACGCCGCGCGCCGCGCGCTCGAGAAGGAGGACAGCGGCGGCATGCGTGACAGCAGCAGGCAGAAGGCCACCAGCTGCAGGCCCGCCACGAGTGACGCCAGCCGCAGCGCGCCCCGCCGCCGAGCGGGTGCCGCAGCAGAAGACGTCGGCGTCGGCCGCCGCATCTTGGAGGAGGGTGAGGTGTCGGCTTGGCTTCCGACTTCTCGATACAAAGTGCCAGTGATTCCAGTCCGATCCGTAAAACAGCCCTATCCTCACCTGATCAGCCAATGGACGTCGAGCGTTGAGAAATACTGAAGCGTCAGTTGTCCAGCTTGGCAACTTGATCGCGTTGAAGCAGGACGCGATCCACACTTCGGTGTGTTTCAGTCTGTACATGCTGGTCGTGGTCACAGGAAATCCTCGACGGAGATGCGGCCGCGGGTGATGGCGGACGTGGCGGACGTGGGGGCCGAGGGGACTGCGCGGTGATCGCGCTGGGTGAGCATGCGCTGGCCGTGCTCGTTGGGGGAGCGCGGCGGCGTCGACGACGACGGGTGCGAGGACGAGTCCTGTCGTCCGTCTGAGGACGCCGAGGTGTTCGCCGCGCGGCTGCTGCCGTCTTTGCGATTGGACCCCTTTGCGTCCGCCTGCGTCGTCTCGAAGTACGCCTCAACCACGAACGCGACCACGAGGTTCAGCACCATGACGACCGCCACGACGTAGTAGCTGATGAAGAACAGGCGGCTCCACTTGGACGTGACCGCCACCGCGCCGTCCATGATGACGAACCACTGTCGTTGCCAAGAGCGTGGTCAATGAAGCATGTTAGTCCGGCGATCAACTGGCGGATCGTGCAGCAGGGGGGCGAGGGGACGCACGTTGTTGACGATGAGCAGCTCGAAGAGCGTCGTGAGCGAGGACGCAAAATCGTTGAAGTTGTTGCTGTAATAGTTGGCCTGACCGTACGCGATGGCGGTGAGCCGCGGATCGCCGACAACGAGCTTCCCGCCAAAGATCTGCATGCCCAGCACGCCGTACAGCGACATCACCACGCCGAGCATCCCTGCAACACGAAAGGTGAGCGCTCAAGCATTCGTCTGGTGAGGTCAGCATCCCGATTGAACCCACCGTAGAGAGTGGTGAAGGCGGGGAGGAGTCGCACGACGGTTGCGAACATGGCGCTGAGCGTCTGCAGCGCTACGAGCAGGCGAAGGCACCGCAGGAAGCGCAGCAGTAACAGCACTCGAATCCATCGCCACTCACCCGCGAGTCTATGCGCGTGCACGCTCACCTCCGCAACGACAATGACGAGCGTCACGAGGCAGTCGAACACGTTCTTGGCTTCGTCCACGTATGCGCCGACACCGAGTGCAGATATCTTGAGCACCATCTCCGCGACGAACACGAGCGAGAACACCGGCGACCAGGACTCCCACTCAAGGAAAAGCTCTTGCTGCCCACTGATCCTCGCTTGGATCTCGAATATGATGGCAGCGAGGTTGACGAGCATCACGAGGTCGACAGCCGGCTCGAAAAATGGGTGGGCGGGGAGCGCTTGTAACCACTGGATAAAGGAGGATGCACAGATTGAGTGTCGCGAGCGGTGAAGACGCCGCATATAGCGCTGATAGCGATGGCTTGCACCGCCACGGGGCGTCGCGCTGGTCTTCTTCTCTCGCGCAAGGAAACTGGTGATGAGGACGACAAAGTCGTCATAGGTGATCCAGTTCTCCTCTTCTTCGTCGCTCCAGTGCGAATAGAACGCCGCCCGATCTTGAGTTCCTTGATCGCGTGGATGGAAAGCATCGCTGTTGCCATGCTCGTCATGATCAAAGTCATCGAAGAGCGATATGGTGGGCCGAACCAGCTCCGTCAGCAGCCGCTGATACGTTCTCCGACTGATGATCTTGACTTCGTTGACATCGTGGATGTTACTGCCGTAAGTCTCGTGCACGTCTCCGGTGATGGAGCGCACGTGGTGCGCCGGGAGCAAATGGAACGCCGCTTCGAGCGCCTTGTTCTTTCGCTGGGCAAAGTGTGCGGCGCGATCGACGATTTCTTGGCGGTAGTGCTGATACACGGATGCGAAGACGAGGTTCATGACGAGTAGTTGGCCGATTGCGAGGAAGCTCATGAAGAAGAGGCTGGCGGCTCGGGACTGCGAGTAGATCGGCATCATGACGTCCGGGAAGTTTGCGGTCGTGAGCAGCACCATCAGGCTCGTGCACGACTCGATAAAGGTCGAGAAGTACGCTTGGGCTTCGCGCGTGCCCTCAAACAGCACCATACCGAGAACAGCGTAAAGCGCGATGAGGATCGACAGCGTCAGGAGTCCATCGATGAACCGCGGCAGACTCTTGAGCAGACTGGAGAATCCTGAGCGGAGGCGGTGGCTCATCGTGATCAACAACAGCGGGCGGATTAGCGGTGCTAGCACCAGCGGCCGCGTTGCTGCAGCGTCGTGGAGATCATAGCTGTCCTCAACGTCGCTGCCAGCACTGCTGACTTCTCCATCGCGGAGCGGCACGAACGCGACAGTCAGCACGGCAGCACAGTCGGCGAGCAGCATCAGGATCTGGGCGATATACCACTTTTTGATGAAGTAAATCCGTCGGCCCATGTATCGATACTTGATCATCAGCTCACCAGCAAGTAAAGTCAGGCAGATCAACTCCACAGCTAGACTTGCAGGCTGTGGCAGCACGGGGAGACCCCACGTGAGGACTTGAGTGCTGCTCTTCCCGCAGTTTGGCGAGAAATAGCACCACGCTGGCGTTTCGAAGAAGGTCAGCGCGATCAGGACGGCCATGTTGGCCATGCGCACGTAGTGCAGCGCATGATAGAGTCGCTTGTAGTGCGTACGGTTGAGCCCGTCGATGAGGTACTCGTCTCCGAGGAAGCGACCCTCGCTTGCATCTCGTACAAAGAGAGCAGCCAGCTCGACGCGCTTGCTTTCCGTATCCGTGTCATCTCCACTGTTGTTCAGAGGGTGCTCCTCGCCTCTTGTAGGCAGACCTGGAGCAATATCAGCTTGAGTGCTCGACGGAGACAATTCTTCCTGAAGAATGCGCTCGTCCACTGTGCGCTGGCGCCTGCGCTTGGATCGTAGTCGTCGCGCCACGCGCAGGTCTTCGATGAAGCGCTCGAGCTCGCGGTTGTAAAGTACAACATACCCGACAAGGGAGAGCGACGCCACGATGATGAACACTGGCGAAACGACGAGGAAGCATGCACCGAGCGACAGCGTCGATCCGAGCAGCGCTGTCCACTGGGAGTACTAGCCGTGGCAGACGCAGGCAAGGTTAGAACTCAACAGTGCAGCATGTGATATGAGAGCTTACCATTCGGAACGACGGTCTGAAGCTTGTCGAGGCGATCTCGTTGAAGAAGCATGCGAAGTTGAGCGTGGCGAATGCTAGCAGCGTCGTGGGTGCTACAAGGGGCACCACCGACTTGAGTGCGCCACAGCAGAGGATCGCACCTTGTGATACGACCCACGCGACCGCAAACCGCATCACCGTAGGCTTCCAAGCCTCCATCCATGTGACGACTGTGCTCCTGGGTCCAGTACTGCGTGATTGCTGGTGACTAGCATTGGTGTCGTTGCTTCTGACCGTGTGAACCGCGTCATTATCAGGTAGTGTCGCTGTCCAGCGAACGCTGCTGCCGAAAAACGTCGAGAAGATGCAGGCGGCACCCGTGACATTGGCAAATGCAGTCAGCAGCGAACTTGCGGTGACTCCCGTCAGCACGAAGGCGGCACCTAGCACGTGGTCCAGTGAGTCGGGGATGATGAATCGGTTGCGAAGCAGCGAGGATGCCGGAGCTGACGCTGCTAGCACACCGACGAACACGAGGAAAGCGCCGCCGCTTAGCGCAAGCGCCTTGTGCACGCCCATAATGGCGAGCTGTTGCGAAGCAACGTGTCTCGCACAACGAAATGAACCGTTTGCGCTTGTCGAGCGAGACCTCGCAAAGTGCGAACGGTTCACGACTGCATCGAGCGTCACGTGGCTTGTCGAGAGAAGACACGCGAAGAAGGAGACTAGCGTCGAGAACATGCGTCGGAACTGCTGCGGACGGTGCGGCGCCGCGTTCTCCACGATGTTGCCGATCGACCAGCCAGTGGCGACGATGGCTGGCCTGCTCGAGCCAGGTACTTGGCCCGGAGGCGCCTTTGGGATCAACAGACAGACCCCCATGCCCAGGACAGCCACCATCGACAGCGCGAACACCCACCGCAGTCCGCGTCGCTTCACACTTGGAGCGAAGCTAGCAACACCAGTGAGAACTGCGAGAAGCACACTTGCCAGCAAGCTCACCGCCCAGGAACCTGCTGGATTCCACGGCAGCGGCGTCGATGTGGCCCAGTTCGCGTCCACGAAGTGCAGCGCCAGCTCAGAGAACCCGAGCAGCGAGCAGGCGGCGCCCGTGGCACACGACAGGAACAGCATGAGGCCGACGAGCTGGCCGAAACGGCCGCGCAGTGTGCGGTGCAGGCTCGTGTACAGCTCGCCGACACGCGGACGCTGCTCCACCGAGTCGCCTCCGTCCTGCGGTACAGCTGTCTCTACACCCACAATGTGTCAGGTCGATCTCCAGGAAGCCAGAGGAGCAGACAGCAGACAACACGTACGGTTGGAGGCGAGCGCAGCCATGGAGCCGACAGTGAGCGTCGCGATCAAGAAGCACAAGGCGAGCGCGAGCGCCGAGTAGGCTACGCCGAGCGAGCCGACGACCTCTCCGAGCTGCAGCACGAGCGCGGTGCCCGCCAGCAGCCCGGAGGTCACAGGCGCGACCGCATTCCACCGGTGCGCGCGCTGCATCGCCCTCAGACCCTCGGGGTCGACCTCCATCACCTCGCGCCGCTTGCCACCGTCGCCATCCCCATCGTCCTCCATCGTCCCGTACATGGCGTCCGCTCGTCGCCACACTTGGTCTCGGTATGGCAAATGGCGGCCTTTCCTGCGGGGAAAGCAATGGGAAAGCGGAAACGTCAGCCACTTCAACTGTTTCCGTGGGTACCGGTATGAAACCGGTATGTGTGATCATGCCGGTTCAATACCAGTTCTACCGACAAAATCTGCCGGTATCGGTGCTAGTTTTGTAAATTTGGATAGAAAGGGGAACATTCTTGTGGCTCGCGCGGGGAGCTTTCAGTGGTGGCCGAGGGGGTTCCCAGCAGCAGGAGAACGATCGACCGGGCCAAGGAGGAGAGAGACCGCGTCTTGCTGATTGAAGGAGAGGAAACGGAGAGCATGGCGACGACAGAGGCGAACGTGGCGGCCGTGGCCGAGGAGAACGCGCACGCGCAGGAGATCCTGCAGCTGCAGTGCCGCTTCTACGAGCAGCGCTTCCCGGAGATCGATGAGCTCGTCATGGTGAACGTGCGCTCGATCGCCGAGATGGGCGCCTACGTGTCGCTGCTCGAGTACAACAACATCGAGGGCATGATCCTGCTCTCGGAGCTCTCGCGCCGCCGCATCCGGTCCATCAACAAGCTCATCCGCGTCGGCAAGAACGAGGTCGTCATGGTGCTGCGCGTCGACAAGGAGAAGGGGTACATCGACCTGTCGAAGCGCCGCGTGTCCCCCGAGGACATTGCCAAGTGCGAGGAGCGCTACAACAAGGCCAAGACGGTGCACGGCGTGCTCCGCCAGGTGGCCCAGGAGACGGGCGAGGAGATCGAGGACCTGTACGAGCGCGTGGCCTGGCCGCTGTACAAGAAGTTCAAGATCGAGTCGCACAACGAGGACGACAAGCGGGTCGAGTACGTGCACTGCTTCGACGTGTTCAAGATGGGCATCACGGACGAGTCGGTCTTCGAGGGCCTGGACATCACGCCCGAGATCCTCAGCGCGCTGCGCACGCACATCCGCCGCCGCCTGACGCCGCAGCCCATCAAGATCCGCGCCGACATCGAGGTCACGTGCTTCACGTACGAGGGCATCGAGGCCATCCGCTCGGCGCTCAAGGCCGCGCAGGACGTGGGCTCGGAGGACGTCCCGGTCAAGGTCAAGCTCATCGCGCCGCCCATGTACGTCATGACGACGAGCACGCTCGACAAGCAGAAGGGCATCCAGAAGCTGCAGGAGGCCATCGAGGCGGTGCGGGAACACATCACGGCCAAGAAGGGCACCATGTCGGTCAAGATGGAGCCCAAGGTGGTCAGCGTGAACGAGGAGAAGGAGTTTTTGCAGATGATCGAGAAGCTCGAGAATGAGAACCGCCAGGTCGACGGCGACGCCGCCGAGGACTAAGCGCGAGGCGTCTTCGCAGCTGCAGCAGCACTCGCAGCACCAGCTCGCCGCCCCGGCGACGCGAGCTGCGCTGCTCTCCGCTCTCCGCTCTCCTGTCACCTCCTCCTCTCCGTAGGAAGGGCAAGCGCCGCTTGTCTGCGTTAGGATGGGCGTGTTTGGCATATTTTTTTAGATACTGAATGGAACACGCTCGTCGTTCGTGCCGCGTTGCGCCTTGCTCGTGCTTGCCTTGAACGAAGCTCCTTCCGAAGTAGTCAAAGCGCTCAGACGGACTCCTTGTCGACCCGCATGCGCTTATACTGGTTGTGCTTCTTGGCTGAGCCCTTGACCTGGTCAAGAAAGCGACAGCAACCATTCATGCTGTCACGCAACTGGAAATGTATCTCATCCGTGAGAGCAGGATCGTACCAGCTCCGCGGGGTACTTAACGCCGTTCTTCAGGATTTTGTCATTCAGGGCGGCAGGCAAGTCGACGTTGCACTTGTCTGCAATGCCAGCCCGATACACAGCGCTGGTTAATCCGCGAGGACCCTCATCTTGGCAGTGCTGCGCTCACAACGCGGCGTACCAGCGAGGCGAATGAGATACAGCATGACATCGCTCAGCTCCTCGCCCAGGGACTCTTTGTCCTCGGCCGACCAATCTGGTCGACACCAACACGTGCATCGTCAACGTAGTGCATTCCCAAGAGCAGGCAGCAACCTCCTTACCGTCCGTGCTCTTGCACTCGCCCTTCCACTGGAAGAGCTCGCACAGCTCGCCCACCTCGCCTGTCAGCGCCAGCAACAAGTTGCGCGGCGTGTGGAACTGGACAAACCCACGAAAGAGATGCAAATAATGCACCAGAGCGTCACGACGAGCGATTTCGTGGTCCGCTAAGCTTCGCCTCATGCCAGACACGCACCTGGTCCCAGTCGCGCTCATTCGCGAAGGCGGCCACGCGTTTCCGCAGCGCTTCCAGCGTCAGCGTCGGCTCGAACTTGTGCGGCGGATGCACAGCTTCTTCGGATGCAGACGACGCCGACGCGGTCGACGACGTGGGAGCTGGCGTCGCACTCGCCGGAGTGCTGGAGATGAATACTTCTTCCTCGATTGTGCTCTCGATAGCGCGGGCCAGGAGCGTCTCGCTGTCGTGTCCGCTGCTGTCCAGCAAGTCGCTGGCCGATGCCGAGCTGGAAGCGCGCGACTGCCGCTCGTTCCCGTGGTGCTCCTGGCCGAGTATCGATGCGGTTGACGCCGGCACGGGGTGCGACTGCATCATCGCGTGCTCCCGGGTGTGCGAAAGCGCGTGCGCCTGCTCCTGAGCCTTCAGTAGCGCTTGAGCGTGCACCTGTGCAAACGCCTGCCGCAACGCCTCCGACTGCACCTGCGCCTGGCTCAAGTGCGCGTCCACGCTGGCGTCATGGGAAAAGGGACTGGGCGTCGACGTGTGAAGCGGATCGGCGGCGGCCGTGCCGTTCGCTGAAGCGGCTGCTGATGTGGAGACTTGGCTCAGCGTCGGTACAGTGCTGCCAAGAATGGCGCTAGACGTCGCCCCAGTCTCCTGTGAAAAGTCACTGCGCATGGCGCTGACGGTCTTGATGGCGTCCGGGCCGATCGGGTGGTTGTGCTGGTCGTTCACGCGCACCTTGACGCGGTAGGTGGGCCCGTACTCGACCGCGGACGCGTACAGGTGGAACGGACAGCCGATGTCGCGCAGCTTGTGGCGCGATCGTTTGCCGCTGCTGCGCGGGCGGAACTTGATGCCGTGCGTGCACTTGAACGTCTTGGACAGGAAGTCGGCGATGCGGCGCCGGTCGTGCTTGCCTGCAGTCACTCCCCACCCACGGCAGGCCGTCAGCCGCCGCGCTCCACACCGAGCGAGAGACACACGTACCCTTGGACACGGTCCGGTTGTACACGTCAAAGGTGAGTGACGAGCGCTTGCGGATCGGGTGGTGCTTGGCCACGGCGCGCGCCACCGCCTGGTCGAACGCCGCCCAGTCGTCGTAGAACTCGTCGAAGAGCGGCGGACTTGCGGCCGCGACCACCACCTCGCCGACACCACCGGCACTTTCGCTCACTGCAGAGCCATCGGGTGTGGCTGCGGCGCCGGCCGCGTCCGCCTTGGCGCTCGGCTTGGCCACGGCTTCCATCGCCTCCCCGCCGTCCGGCTCGAGGTATGCAAAATCAAGCTGCAACGGAGTTATAAAATACCTTTGGAAACTTTTCAACATCCTTCAACAAATTATGATATTATCTAAAAAGGGATCATAAATGTTTTTTAAACACACCCAGAGTGATCGTCTGAACAGAAAATTCACTTAAATCATGGAACACTCGTAGCCTAATATTAGCAAGTAGCGACGCTCAAAATAATGTGTTTTGGGTATGTTTGAGGTGGCATCCAAATTAGAGGCGTTCGTATCTGACCGTTATGAGACACTGAGAACCAGATCATAACTTCTATGCCGCGTGTTGGTGTTCTTTTCTTTCGAACAAATAACCGGTGAGCAGGACTGATATGTGAGGCGCATCAGCGTGTCGGATGAATATCGAGAGGAAAAAGAACAGAACATGAAACTCAAGCTCTTGAAGAGCGAGCACATTTGATTGTCTAAGCGGCTGTCGTGATGGCGCTCGGGACCGACGGGTGGTGATAGTGGTGAGCTTAGATGGCTGCATTGTTGGCTTTCTTGTACTGGTTGTACTTCTTAGACGACCCCTTGACCTGGCAGAACGAGTCCGTCAGTGTGAGGCACGCCACAACACGCATCGCTGCTGTATCAAGGCGAGCCTGATGGTCGAGAGCGTACCAGCTTGGCGGGATACTTGTTGGCGTTCTTGACCATTTTGTCCTTGATCGCGGTTGGCAAGTCAACGTTGCACTTGTCTGCGGGTGGTGAGCAGACACGACAGCGGCAGTCAAGACTCGTATCAACCGCCTCACGATCCAGAACGACTTGGTCAGAGCACCAATCGCACCTGCGAGGCGGACCAGGTAGATCATCACGTCGCTCAGCTCCTCGCCCAAGTGGACTTTCTCCTCCGCCGGCCAGTCTTGTCGACAGTGCATGGTTAGCACGACTGTGACCCAGGCAGTGCCTTGGCGCGCACACTGTCCTCGTACCCTCAACGGTCTTGCATTCGCCCTTCCACTGAAAGATCTCGCACAGTTCGCCCAGCTCGCCCGTCAGCGCCAGCAGCAGGTTGCGCGGGACATGAGCCTGGATGGGGGCGTCATGCCAAGAGTGACTGCTTGTTAGATCATAGCCCTTGAGCTCGAGCTCCATCATCGCAATGAACACACCACCAACCTCATTCCAGCCGCGCGCCTCGGAGAAGTCAGCGACACGCTTGCGCAGCGCCTCAAGCGTCAACGTCGGCTCGAATCTGAACGGTGTCGTCGAGGTTGAAGACGGTGCCGCCGGTGCAATCGTCGTCTCCGCCGCATCACTGGCCGCTGCCGCGCCATCGTTTGCCGACTACAGCAGTAAGTTGCAGGCAGCACAAGCAGGCGAACAAGGCGTCACGACCGTATCCCACACAAAGATGTCAGGCCAAGCTGCGTTCTTACCGGCTTGAGGGGATACTTGATGCCGTTCTTGACAATCTTGTCGCTCAGCGCAGCCGGAAAATCGACGTCGCACTGGTCTGAAGGGACGAATGCCATGGCCGGCTGTTGTATCAAGATCGAACACCGACCGTAGCAGAGATCGAGAGAAGCACTGCCGCACCTGCAAGGCGGACCAGGTAGAGCAGCACGTCGCTCAGCTCCTCGCCCAAGTGCACCCTCTCCTCCTCCGACCAGTCTTCTCCCAAATAAACCAGCGTCAATTCAGCACATGACAACAGAAACCAGGCACTGCGACGTACCGTCGACTGTCGGACACTCGCCCTTCCACTGGAAGATCTCGCACAGCTCGCCCACTTCGCCCGTCAGCGCCAGCAGCAGGTTGCGCGGCGTGTGGAACTGGATGCGAAGACGCCCACATTACGTCGTCAAACGCCGGCAACACTCCCTTCCTGAACGCGAACCTCCGCCCGCCGCACCTGGTTCCAGTCGCGCTCGGCCACAAAGTCGGCCATGCCCTGGCGCACCTCCTCGAGCGTCAGCGTCGGCTCGAACGTGGCCATCGTCGTCGTCGCCATCCCGTCCGCCACCCTCGATCTCAATTGTTGCGCATCAAATGTGCATCCGCAATGCCATGACCGTAACCGTTCCAATCGGTTTGTAACATCTAGAAACCTCTCCAACCGAATCCTCCGCATTACGTAGCAGAGGTTTTCATCCACCACCGTGTCTGTGGTGCCCGACTCGAAGCTCCACCGCATGCCCGAGGCCTCTCGTTAGCGCTCCGGCCCGCGACTCATGGCGCTGCTGGCGACGACCAGGCTCTCCCGGCGGTGCGCGCAGGCGCTGGCACGTCCGCCGGCCGCCTCGCTCTCCCTCTCCGCCTCTTCTTCGGCCTCTACGGCGAGCGTCCGCTGCGTGCACCACCTGCTGCAGACCGCGCGGAGACCGCAGCGCTTGGCGCGCGCCATCAGCTCGACGCGCATGGCCGGCAACAAGTACAGCGTGGTGAACGAGGACATTGACGCGCGCGCCGTGAGCGTAGTGGGCGACGACGGGCAGGTGCGGCAGGGCGTGCCGCTGCGCCGCGCGATCGACGAGGCGCGCGCCAAGGGAGTGGACCTCGTGCAGGTCTCGCAGAGCGGTGGGCAGGTCGTGTGCCGCATGTTCGACGCCAAGAAGCGCGCCTTCACGCTCAAGAAGACCGTCAAGCAGCAGAAGCCCAAGCCGGACAAGGAGGTCAGCTTCACCCCGAAGATCGCGGTACGCTGCTCGTGACGACCATGCATGGGTGGGAGGGGACGGGACTGACGCTGGCGGACGTTCATGCCGCAGAGCCACGACCTGCAGGTCAAGGTGAACCAGCTCAACAAGTTCCTGGGCAAGGGACACAAGGTCAAGGTGACGGTCAAGTTCGGCAACCAGTTCCATCTCAAGGACTCGGCGTTGGACCAGCTCGAGGCCATCAAGGAGGCGGTCAGCGAGGACGTGGGCACGCCCGACACCGCCTCGCGCCTGCAGTTCGGCGGCGTCTACCTGTTCTTCGCCCCGGCAAAGTAAGCGTCTTCGTTGAGGGAGGCTGTGGAACCCCGGGCGGCGTGGAGGACGCCTGCAAGCAAGGGGAATGCGCCGCTTGGTAAGAGAGAGAGGACGATTGACGGCGGAGGACTCTATAGAACGCCAACAATACTCGCAACGGCATCCGTGCATGAGTCTTCGGTGTGTGTCAGCGTTGTGTCTGTCACCGCCAGCGAGACAACAGCTTGGCCAGCATTCTCGACGCTCTTCCTGATCACACAAAGACATCGGGTGCGGACAAGAACGAAGTGATCGTGGTTCACAGCCTAACACCACGAGTGAATGGCGTTCATTGTCAGAAGCAGGCAGCAATTCTCCATCTCTTTCATTGCAGCAATGAGGTCAACTGGCATAGCTGAAGTCCTGTCCGTCACGGCTTCTCGCGCAGCCACTTGAACTGGAACGTGTAGTCCGCGCCTTTGACAATGCAGTTGTCGTCAGTATCAGCTCATCGACCCACGACCATAGCAAGCACTCGTGCTTATTACCTGTGTGAATGAGAGTGCTGTGCACAACATACACCACCCACAGCACGAGCTTCGCCTGGACCGTCGGCCAGTGTCTCTCGAGCACGAACGCGAGTTGCTTGACGAGTGAGAAGCGCAGACGCTGCCACACGATCAAGTTCAGCACCACCAGCGTCGAGAGCTCGATGCCCGCGAGCACAAACATGTTGACCACGAGCTGACGGTGTTGAGCAGCATCCATCGCGGCGAGTTGTGGGTAGAACTGCCGATTAGGCAAGTGCGCCATGGTGAGCAGGTAGATCCCTACCTCCAGACAGCGTGAGTGACTTATGAAGTGCTTTGATCAATCTAGGCAGGCGCTTACCGTAGATTGTTGGGATGATCACCTCGACGAACTCGATGAGCACAATGTACTCGGTCACGTACAAGAGATGAAGGCCAAGATTGACCTGGCGCTCCTCCTGGTGCGCGAGCTGTTGGCTGATCGAAGTGTCAGGCAATCTCGTCGGAGCTGGAACGACCGGACGCGACAGCCACCGGGAAACCCAAGTAGGCTTGGTGGTCGCCAAAGGCGCGATCTTGTGAGCACCAACGAAAACCCGAGTGCTGACCCTCTTGGTTGAGTGGACCTGTTGTGTTGTTGCCATCTCTACCATACTTAGTGGCGCTGGATTCATAATACTTTCGACGCTAGGCGCATCTTGGGTGGCTGCGAGAGCCGCAATCTGTTGCAGCATCCCTCCATGATGGCAGCGCGTAGCAGCAAAGTCTCTGGGCATAACAGTCTTGCCAAGGAAAGGGGCTACTGTGGCGTCGCTCGCCGAGCGCAGCAATCGGATGCCTGCCTGCGTCCTCTCAAAGTCGTTCGCAAGCCGGATAATGTCGTATAGAGACACACCCGCGCGCGTGACATCGACCACGGTGAGAATGACGACGGGCAGCAGCGACGACGATGTCTGCATTGTGAAGGCGACAAAGAGCGACGCGAACACCTCCGCAGAGAACACCAGCTCTTCCGCCCGCATGTCCGGGTTGAGCCGGAAGAAGCGGCTGACGATGCTGAGCGTGACGAGCTTGGTCAATGGCAGCAGAAGTGACAGCACGCCTTGGGCTGTCGGCTGCAACCTTCCGAGCGCAAAGATGTAGACGGGGTAGAGCACCAGCAACATGCCGGCACTTCCAATCACCTTGCCGTATTCGATGACGAATGCCATCAAGCTTGGGTCTCGGCGGAAATACGGCCGCCACATCGCAGTTAGCGCGACAAAAATGAGCGGCTCGAAATGCGCACACGACAGAAGAGAGTTGAATGGAAGCGGGAATCCAATCACATTGGCCATGCCGATGGTCGCAGCCGTCGAGGATACGCTAACGAAGGCCACCGCCGTCGTGAGATGGCTCAGGGACATCGGTGGCAGTCGCATCGCTCGGTGGAAGAGCGTCGTGAGACACAGCATAGCGATGCCATTCAAGCCGCAAGTCCGTAGCCAGAAGCCCCAATTGCGCGCGATGCCTTCTTCTGGTGCGCCAAGCGGGATCAAGTCGATCAAAAACACTGTGATCAAGCATGGGATCGGCGTGCCGACAATCGCAACCAGCACGCGCGCGTGGCTCACTGTCTCGTAGTAGTCGGTGAGCGCTGCAAGCCTGGAAGCTGAGTACTTCCCGTGCAGCTCGACTTGAAAGGATAACAACAGTCTGGAAACACGAGACAGTAGTGCGCTCATTGGACTCTTCCACCGTGCCATCGGAGGTGGTCGTAGGCGTACCGCGCACGTTCGTGATGTGCGATCTCGTCGTGATGCTTGGTCGACTTTCGAGGTGTACAGACTGGAGGACTTCACGCTCGATTTAGTGCCGCCATCAGCAAATATTTCTTGGGATCGATGTGACCAACAATAGCTACATGCCAGTTGGGTCCGCAACTGTCTCCATGGATCATCGATCTCCAACAGAGGCAGCAACGCTGCAGCTTCCGAGTCACAGCTCAGCGGTTCAGCCGGAGGAACACTGTCGGTGCGACTAATACATCAAGTTCGTTGGAGCTGCTGACGCCGAACATCCAGGGCATCGCGAATGAGCGGAAGTGTCAATCTTGGTTGTGCTTGAGCTGTAAACAGGTGAGCCACCAACAGCAAGTAAAGTGCTGCATTCGACAGTGCGAGATCGTGAGCGAATGCATGGCGACAATCGATACAAGCGCGAGAACTTACCTGATAACCTGAACGCAACGAGCCTGATGTACTCGATCAAGCAAAGAAAGCGAAGGCCAAGAGCCTTTGACGGTGAGCGAGCTGGGTGGTGACCGAGAAACGAAGAATACAAGAGTAGGATGCAAAAACTGGGTCTAGTGAAGGGCGGTCAGTTCGAGCGCCATGCGGATGCGGGGCGGCCTTGCCCAAATGGACTCGATATCGTGAGGCCCGCCGAGTGTTTGGCGTTTTGGGGTCAGCGAGCTGTACCTTTGCCGATCTGCTTGAAGCGCGTCGAGGCACCGTGACGGAGATGGCTGCTACTACTGGTCCATGTTTCGCGCTGGCCAGCAACGAGATCTGTTGCAGCGGGTTAATGAGCTGGCTTCGACGGATAGCTGAGGTTTGAAAGGGCCGGATGCAGCGCACTGCTTGATCCATCAGTGGGCAATCACAGCGACTTGCTGCAGGATCACGTCCGCTCCACACTATCCGCAAGTCCAACAATATCGGATAGCGATGCACTGCACGCAATTCGTCGACGGCTGTGACCAAAATCACGGACAGCAGCGACGACGATCGCTGCATCGTAAATGTAAACGGTAGAGAGAACCCAATCGCCCCGGCCAAGTCAATTGTCAAGCATGCTGAGCAAATACGTGGAGAGGTGACAGCAACTGCGGTAGACTTCAGAGCCATCGGTGGCAATCGCAACATCCGGTGAAAAAGGAGCAGGACACTTGTCGTTGACATCAGGTTGAAAACCCGAAGCTATTAGCCACAGTTGCGCGTGACGCCCTCGTCAGGCGATCCAGTCGAGCGCGATGACGACGGGAGGCATGATGATCGCGTGTGGATGGATACCAAACTGAAATGTACCCATCCTAAAATGGAGTAACCCACACAATTATCTGTCCCAAGTCGACCCACTGAAATCACCGGTATCACATCCCATCAACCAGTATCATACCGGTTTCTCATTTGGTCGGTGCCTGATAGTTCCGCCAGCAGCCACCAACATGCACCAGTTGCCGCCAGCATTCGCCTCGCTCCTGCGCCGCTCGCTGCTCCTCCGCCGTTCCCGCCGTCCCCATTCCACCGTCACCATGACCACCTCCTCTTCCTCTTCCTCCTCCTCCCCAAGCGCGACGCTGCCGACGCAGCTACACTCGAGCGCGTTCTGGTCCGACCCGGAGGCGCACCGCGCGCTGGTGCCCAAGCTGGCGGTGCTCGTGCTCAACGCGCCGGCCCATGCGTCTCCACAGTCGCAGATCCACGCGCGCAAGCTCTTCCAGACGCTCTGGAGCAGCGCGCAGCTCACCGTGTGCGCGGACGGCGGCGCCAACCGCCTGTTCGACCGCAGCGCGAGCGTCAACGTCGACGCGCAGGCCCTGACGCTGGCGGCGCCGCAGTTCATCAAGGGCGACCTGGACTCGCTGCGCGCCGACGTGCGCGCCTTCTACGAGCGCCGCGGCACCAAAGTGTTGCACGACCCGGGCCAGGACACGAACGACCTGGACAAGTGCCTGCAGCTCATCCACGAGCAGCAGGAGCGCGAGGGCGGCGGCCGCTACGCCGTCATGATCTTCGGCGCCATGGGCGGCCGCTTCGACCAGGAGATGCAGAACGTGAACGCGCTCTTCCGCTGGAGCGCGCGCTTCGAGCAGCTCGTGCTGCTCTCGGAGGACACGACGGCGCGCCTGCTGCGGCCCGGCTTTCAGCACGTCATCCGGCCCAACCTGCGCTTCGAGACGCGCACGTGCGGGCTCATCCCGGTGGCCGGCGCCTGCGCGTCCACCACCACGTCCGGGCTCAAGTGGGACCTGCGTGGCGACGAGATGTCCTTCGGCGGACTCATCAGCAGCTCCAACCACATTGTGGGCGGCCAGGAAGACGCGGGCGACGACAACGACAACGACGACAACGACGACGACCGGGAGCAGGACGTCGAGGTGCGCGTGCGCTGCTCGCACCCGCTCGTGTGGACCACGGAGCTGCGCAAGTGAGCCACCATGAGCAGCACGAGCAGCACGAGCAGCGACGGATATCTATCGTAAGTACACGCACGGTTCACCCAACGGCTGGCTGCATTGCTCGGTCGCTTGGTATGAACGCAGGCGCTGCCGACAGCGAGCGCAGGACTGCGGAGCGAGGCTGTGCAATTTTAGACGGCGCCGGCTGTGGAGACACTGAGAGGAATGGAAGGATACCTCTCTCTCTCGCTCCGATCCATGATGCTGCGCCTGGAATAGCCGAGCGCGCTATTTCGGCGTCGGCTGGGCCCTTCAACCAGGTCAGGACGCGAATAGGAATAGCGGCACCCAAGTCGGCAGCAGCGGGCCTGCAGCAGGAAGCGGGGGCCGCTCTCCGCTGCGGGTTAGAGCCGAATCTCCGCTTGAGGAAGACAGGAGGCGCCGCCAGACGCGACCACAGCTCGTCCCGACCCCGCCCCGCGCCGCCATGCCGAGTCCGGCGCTGCTCGACAAGCACCAGGCCGTGCCCATGGCCTTCCGCCGGCACGGCGACACGGCGCCCAAGATGCGCGGCCACGCGTTGGGCGACGCCAAGCCCGCGTCCTTCTACATCCGCGAGCTGGCGCAGCGCGGCGAGCTCGAGGGCCTCGGGTCGACGCTGGACGCCAGCACGGGCGGGCAGCTCGTCTCGCAGTCGTCCGGCCCCTTCGCGCCGGGCTTCGTGGTCAACGACAAGAAGGTGCTGCGCTTCGGCGCCTACTTCCTCGAGCCCGTGCACGAGAGCAACCTGGAGAACTACCGCGTGCGCGCGTGCGAGGTGCTCTTGTACCTCGAGGACGGCAGCGTGCAGATCACGGAGCCCAAGGTCGAGAACAGCGGCATGCTGCAGGGCAACTTCGTCAAGCGGCACCGCATCCCCATGCCCGAGAGCGACGCGCGCGGCAACCTGCAGTTCTTCACGGCCGCGCACCTCAACGTGGGCAACGAGGTCACTTTCTACGGCCGCACGTTCCACCTCATCAGCGCCGACGCCTTCACGCGCCAGTACCTGCAGGCGAAGCTCGGCGTGCAGGTGCCCGAGGACGAGCGGCCGCCCTCGGACGCGTACACGGAGCTGCGGCGCGCGCACATGGCCCGCGAGACCGGCCAGGACCCGCTGGCCAACTACGGCAAGAAGCAGTACCCGATGAAGGCCTTCATGGAGGCGACGCTGGGCAAGTTCGCGCGGCCGAGCGACCACCTGCGGCGCTTCCTGGACCACGACCGCCACGTGCTGCGCTTCTTCGCCGTCTGGGACGACACGGCCAGTCTGTACGGGCTCACGCACCAGTACACGCTGCACTTCTTCCTGGCGGACAACTCGGTCGAGATCCTCGAGAGCTACGCGCGCAACTCGGGCTGCGACCCGTTCCCCAAGCTGCTCAACCGCACCAAGCTCGCCAAGCAGCTCGAGGGCATCCCGAGCGGCGCCGCCAGCATCGGCCTCACGTCCACGCACGACGTCGGCGGCGAGGAGGAGGCCGCCACGCGCCTGCAGACCGAGTACTACTCGTGGGAGGACTTTTGCGTCGGCGCGCTCGTCGACGTCTTCCGCCGCAAGCTGCTGCTGCTGGACGCCGACGAGACCACGCGCGACTGGTACAAGGAGCAGGGCCGGCCGCTCGGCCCTGCCGTGAGCGTCTCGAGCTCGGCGTCGCCCCGCGCGCCGCCCGTGTCGCCGCCGCCGCACTCGGGTCTCGGGTCCGAGGAGGACTCGCTGCTCTCGTGCTACCACCTGCTGCCGCGCGCGCCGCTCAAGAGCGTCGAGTCGCTCGACACGACCGAAGTCCTGCGCTTCCGCGCGCGGTTCGAGACGGCGGGCCCCGAGGACGCCAGCCGGCGGTTCGTCATGGCCGTCATCGTCTCGGACCAGAGCGTCACCATCTCGGAGCCGCCGCAGCGCAACGCCGGCTTCGGGGGCGGCAAGTTCCTCGAGCGCACGCGCGTCAAGCGGCCGGACGGCAGCGGCGCCTTCCTGGGGCTCACCGACTTCTACGTCGGCGCGCGCGTCAAGGTGGCCGGCCGCGTCTTCGTGCTCTTCGAGATGGACGAGTACAGCGCCAAGTACATGGAGGCGCGTCCCGACAAGTTCCCGCGCGCCGACAAGCGCGCCGTGCTGCGCAGCCTGCGCGACGCGGTCGCCAGCAGCCGCCGCGAGTTCATGCAGCGTGTGGACCGCGCCGCGCAGCTCGAGACGCTGGGCGTCGAGCTCGTGCTCGAGCTCGTGGACGGCCTGGCGCGCGACTTCCACGAGCACGACGCCATGACGCTCGTGCGCGGCTTCGGCGACGCCGCCAGCATGAAGATCCCGGTCGACAGGCTCGCGCAGCTCGTGCTGAGCTAGGCAGACAGAGAGGAGAGCAGGAGGTTAGAGAGGTTAGAGGCCACGCACACTCGGGATTATGAAGCCGCGCCGTCGGCCGGCTCTGCATGACATGCCAGGCCTAGGCGAGCACCAACACGCGAGTCCGGGTCGGGTCAAAGGCGCGTCTTGTGTATTGGCTGGTGCTAGAGGGCGGACTCGTCGCTCTCGCTCCCCTCCCCTCGAGTCTCTCGAGGCCACTAGACGTTGATGACGCGCGCGAGCTTCTGGATGCTGTTGAGCAGGAGGTCGCCCTTCTTGATGGCGTCCTGGTACTGCGCGTTCTTGGCGTCGGGGCGGTTGGTCTCGATGACGCCGGCCACCTTGTCGATCTTGGCGTTGAGGCGGCCAGCGGCCACGAAGCGCGCGACCTCGGCGTCCAGGAAGGCGACGCTGACGCCGAAGGCGTGGCTCATGGAGGCGAGCGTGACGCTGCGGTAGGCCTCGAGGAACTGGGCGTAGGCGAGCACGCGCAGCTCCCGGTAGAGGAAGCGCGCGTGGGTCGACAGGTACTTGTCGCGCAGGATGTAGGGCTCGAGCGCGACCATGGCCGAGAAGAACTTCTTGTAGTCGCAGTCGTAGAGCCCGTGCAGGAAGTCGGCCAGGTGCGGGATGTCGTTGATCACGGCGAGGATCTCGGGCGAGTCGACGATCTTCTTCTTGAGGTCCACGCGGCCGAGGTGCAGCACGCACGTGAGGACGCAGTAGAAGATCATCTTGTCGTACGGCATGAGCTCCGTGGCCGTGAAGGTGGCGACGCTCTCCTGGAAGAGCCTGGCCGCGCGCTTCAGGTCGCGCGCCATCATGAGGTAGCAGCCCTCGTAGACCTTGAGCCGGTTGCGGCGGTCCCAGTCGCCGCCCTCGTCGATGAGCGCGGCCGCGCGCTTGATGTGCGTCTCCACGAGCGGCAGGTCGCGGAAGAAGAGCCCGATGCGGATCACGTGCAGCGCCACGAGGATGCGCTGGTTGCCCGACTGCGGCTTCTCGCCGGCCGCCTGGAACGCGTCCAGCGCCGCCTGCTTGTCGCCCACGCGCGAGTGCATGCGCGCCTTGGCCAGCAGCGCCTCCAGCACCTCAATGTCGCCCAGGTTCTGCTCGGCGTCGGCCAGGCGCTCGTCCAGCACGCGCAGTTCCTCGGCGTTGGCCGCCTCCATGCTGCTGGCCAGCGCCGCGTCCACGGGCCACTGGAACTCGGCGCACACGCGCCGGTAGAAGGGCGCCATCTGGTGCTCGCGCACGAGCGCCATCAGCTCCTCGCGGTGCGCCGCGCTGGCCGCCGCCGTCAGCGTCGACGCGGAGCCGCGCGCGTGGTGGTGCTGCAGCAGGAAGTACAGCTCGGACGCCGCCATGTCGGGCAGCGTGCTCAGGTCGTCCTCCATCTCCTCCGAGATGTTGCCCACGCTCGCCTGCTTCTTGAGCGGCGCGCGCGCGGCCGGCGGCGCCGCGTCCTTGGCTCCGGCGGCGGTCATGGCTCGGGAATGATCTTGACGCTGGCTTTGGGATCTTCGTCGAGGATTTATATCCTTGGGGGGAGAAGGAAAGCGGGGAGTACCGTGGACGAGGTTTATAAAGGGACGTGGAGTGTGTGGACGACACTATGTTGGGGATTGGAGGTGAGGGACGGGTATTTGGGTGGACCACTCCATTTCAGGATGGCTAGCTTTGATTGATTCTTCATTTGCGGCTCTTTGCTGGGGTGTCCATTTGACAAAAATATAACTAGAGTGTATGCTTTGAAATGATTGACGGGTGTGAGCAGGATGGAGCGGGGCTTCGTCTTTCGAGCAGGCGACGACACGACAGCAGGGTGGAGCACCACCGCGCCTGCCGATTCACGATGCACGCGCGCGGGGCTTTTACGCTCATTCCGATGATCTGTTGCCGCATTTCCTCCCCGATCGCACGAAACAATTACGATTCATACCAGAACGGTATAATTTACTGAATTAGCCACAGCAACAGAGTCGTTTCGGCGGTCTGTTTTCTCCTTTTTCCTTTCCGAGCCTCCAAGCGGCGGCAACCATCATGCCAATATGCGGCGAGCCAGCTGGCGGACGCGCGGAAACCAGCTGTTGCCGGGGCAAAAGGCCCGACAGCCTACGGTACTGCCCTGCCTCTCCTTCGCTCTCGGCGGCCGCCATGGCGACCATGGCGCTCATTCCCCGAGCCGCCCGACAGCAGACAAGCACTTGCTGGAGCCTCGCCTAGTTGTCCCCTGTGCCAGCTATTCCCCCCGCCATGATCAAGACGACGACCGCCGTGGTGCTGGCGTCGGCTGCCGCGCTCGCACAGGTGCAGGCGTACTCGAGCTACTGCGAGCTCATCCCGAACGGCGAGACGCTCGGCAAGTCGCTCGGCCACACAGACGACGGCTACACGGACTTCGGCACCATGTTCTCGGACGCCGGCACCGAGTGGAGCGCCGTGTGCTCCGAGACGTGGCCCGGCGGCTCCGTCACGGTCGGCTCGGCGCTCGGTGACCCGTGCTGCACGTGGACCGAGGGCGGCACCCCGGACTTCACCGTCTCCGAGGTGCCCGGCACGGACACGGAGGGCACGACGTGCGCGACTGCCTCGACCTCGACGGCCTCGAGCGCTGCGGCCGCCACGTCCACGGCCTCGAGTGCCGCGGCCGCCACGACCAGCAGCGGCTCGGCCGCCGCCGCCACGACCGCCGACACCACCGCCACGTCCACGGCCTCGAGCAACTCGACCGCCGCCACGACCGAGTCGGAGGACGGCTCGTACTGCGAGTAGACGCGTCGCCGGAGCGGCCTCGGTGTTTTGCGCGCCATAATCGGAAAACATGGTATTTGCGTGTGTTTCAAGTCGTGTGGAGCAAGTCGTCATCGTGATGCTTGGACACATCCACGACGCAATTTGGGCTTTGCCTGGAGATATCAATAGTGAACATTGCTCTGCCGTGCACGTGCGTGATGCGATACCGATGCGAGTCGAATGCCACGAGCTCCCATTTTGACGGCCAAAGAACGGTAAAAGTATACTGGAAACTATTTTTTTTTTACAAAATGGTCAAATTGTTGCGTCGTTTGATGACATAGCCGAAATTGTGTTTTATGGCCTATTCTCCCCTTCAATTCGCTGAACTGGTCCAGGACATGTAAAAGAGTGGCGCCGCCTGACAAGGGATCGACAAGCAGATGTGCTCGTGCTCAATCTGCGTGTGACTCGCTGCAAGTTATTATTGGAGCACACACAGTCGAGCGCGATCGGCGATCGCCGACCGCAGCAGCCGCACCCTCGGAACGCAACGCGATGGGGAACGCCAAGCTTGCTGGCTGCCGGCTCTGCCGTGCCGAGCAGTGCTCGAGGCACGGGATCGGTTGAGCGCGTTGCGGAGCACGGAATGCAACCACCATCGTTGGAATTCAAGGTTGCTGCTTGCCCAAATGAACACTAAAATTGCGTTCTGCTGGTGTTTTATAAATGAATCACCTTTTGACGGCATTTCGATTTGTATCAGCTTTCGGGATTTTCCATGATTAAAATTTTGTGATTGTTGCAAGTGACATGTGAGACGGGACTCATGAACCTCCTCTGGGAAGACGTCGGCGCCATCGACAAGCTGGAGAACAAAACTCGGAAGGCCCCGATGACAGCCCGCTGTCGCCAGCACCTTGTTGACCCATTTCCAGCTTCCTGCTTGGCATGCTCCAGCCAAAAATGCGCTTATGAGATCGCTACGATACCCGAGCCGTGTCAACACGCTGGCGGAGACCCGAACGCCTCGCCGAGCTTGGAGCTCACTCGGCGTTTTCCCAGGATGGAAAGAAGTAGGGAGAGACCCTTCTCCTCAACGAGTCGGCGGCCTCCCGACACCAGCGACGCCCAGGACGGAGAGAGAAGACCCGAGCCTTCCAGGCGCTGCAAGCACTGGCGTGATTCGCCATCTCCGCGGCCATCGACCAGTCTGCACGCGAGAACCAAGCGCGCATCTTTCCCCAACCTGGTCGCCGGCGGGAGGCGCGCGAGAACCAAGCGCGACCTCAACGCCTCTTACGCAGAGATGAGGCTCGCCAGCATGCTGCATGCCACCGTGTGAAGAGAGACGGATGACTGCCTTCGCTTCAGCACGTGCCTTGAACTACAGCGAGGCACACCGACACGAGCTGTCGGCCGACAAGCACCTACGAGTTACGTGGTTGTTGTTGAGTATAGTACATGGGAGACCGTCTCAGCCACGGGTGCGGCAGCACCTCCGGAATGGATGAGTGCTCTACGGTATGCTGTGCGTGTGGGTCCGCAAGTGTGCTGCAAGCATATCAATCGCGTGCGTGGAAGCGTGTTGGCATTGGAAAAGTACTTTTCAAATACAAACCAAAGCGAGCAACACGTTGGAGGTATCGCCGGGAATCCGACTGCGTTTCCATTCTAAAGAGAACTTCATTGAGTCTGGCATACACGGGATGCAGGACGAGAAACGCTACGCAC
>JAADYH010000208.1:0-30034 GCA_023338125.1 Phytopythium aichiense
AAACTTCTGGAACCGAGACGTCAACGCCGCGAGGAACATGCTGGAGCTGCTGAGGAGCGGCCTGAAAGGGAAGCTCAGCGCAAGCAGGCTGAAGGCGTTCAAGCGGGACAGCCATTGAAGCAGCCGAAACAAGAACACGTGGGTGGAAAGACCGGCAATCATGCGTTCCAGGGAGACATCGCCACTCACGTTCACACAGCCGAAGCATAGCGAGACCAGTTGGATCGCAGTGCTCTGCCGCGCAAATCCAGGTCAAAAGTAGCGCTAAGAACGGTTGCACCCTACCCCTTTCTTGATCCTGAAAGGGTCAAGAAAATGGATGGGTTTCTCAATCTCAAGAGTCGCCGCCCTGGCTTTCTCTACAATTACTTTTTATCGCTACTTTTTACCCATCGTCAACGCCTCAACAGGGAAGGAAGCACGCAAAGGCGGCGCGGCTTCGGACAATAGACTGGTCCCTGGCCGGAGAGGAAGCGAGAAAGGCAGGACCGAAGCACGGACGGACGGACGGAAGGGAAGGACCAACCGACCGACCGACCGACCGAAGGGACGACCCCCCAGCTCGACGCAGTACTCGCGCGCGGCCCCGCCCCTGGCAGCAGGACCGGCGCTTGGCTTTTCCCGCATGGACGAGCGCGCGGACGAGCAGCGGGACACGAGCCCGGGCCTGGACGTCTCGCAGCGCCACCCGGTCTTCATGAGCCTGCCGAACGCCGACGCGCCGCCGCGCAAGCCGCGCCACGCGCCGCCTCCGCCGCCGCCGGTGGGCCTGGGCGGCGCACCGGCGCCGGTGCCCGTGCACAGCGAGTTCGCGTACCCGGACACGGTCAGCGACTCGCAGGGCCCGTACGTGCGGTCCGACAGCGGCGCGGACGCGTTCCCCAACTCCAAGAACGGCCACGGAGGGTGCGTGCGCTCGCCTTGACATGCGAGCGACGGTCGAGATGCCGCGACTGACGGGTTTACTGTGCTTGTTGTACGCGCCATGGTAGTAACAGCTACCATTCGATGCATACGCCGATCGAGCTGCGCAAATCGCCGGCGACGGGCGCGCGGGAGAACTTACAGACTGGCGGTGACCCTGTGCGCTCTGTAGATGAGAGCTCCGAGGGCAGCATCGACGACGGCAGCTATGAGGTCGGCAAGTACAACGCCCCGAACGACGGCGCCGGCTGGTTCCACGCCAAGATCACGGTCGGCAGCTCCATCCACTGGGCCAACAACTACAAGATCCAGGCCATGATGTTCCTCGTCTTCATCTGCGGTGCCGTCACCACCATCGTGTTCGCGGACAACACGGTCGACGCCTCGGTTGGGCTTTTGGCCGGCGGCGTCATCACGCTGCTCTCATGTCTGTCGGTGTGCTACACGTTCCTGACGCGCCCCACGTGGAGGAAGCATCCGAACCCCATCATTTTCTTCCGCAGCCTCTGCGACATCGGGCTCGTGTCCGTGCTGCTCGTCACGGAGCTGTACAAGTGCGGCAGCGGGAGCTGCAGCGACACGCTGTCGGAAGAATCATGCTCGGCCACGGCAGCGCTCACCCAGTTCTTCATCTGGAGCTCCGAGAGTTGGTTCTTCGTCATGGCCATCGATATGCTGTCTTCGCTGCAGAGCCCGTTCACGGACTACAAGCGGAATGTGCGCCGCTACCACTCCTACGTCTGGCTTACCGGTACGTGTGGCCTGCTGCTCGCTTTTTTTTTGTGATACGTCGACTAACCATTGTCTCCGCCATCTCCGAACAGCGTTGACGACGTGCATCATCCTCGTGTCCATTCCCGACTTTGCCGGCGAGTCTGAGTTTGGCTACTGCTGGACGAAGAGCGAGAGTAAGCTGTCTAGCAGCGACTCCCAAAGCACCTCGGAGTCTGGCAGCTCGAGTGACGGAACCTCTACGGGGAACCTGTGGAAGCTCAACTTTCAGTGCGTATCGTGCATATCAATGCGTGCAGTCATGGTGCTCATGATCTAACGCTGGATGCTTTGTGCCGCTCATCCAGGTCGTGGCTGCTGTTCTACATCTGGCTCATCTTGTACTGGGTGTACGCTATTGTCGTCATCTACTGGGCGTACCAGCGCTCTGTCTCGGGTCTGTCGGAGACGCTCCGCATGCGACTTCGCGTGCTCCACTCCGTCACGATGTACGTCTACATTTCTGAGCTTGGTGGTTGGCGAGGACTAATCCGATCATGTTGCGGACGACTGTAGATACGTGATTGCGATCATCATCTACTGGGCCATCACGTTTGCGTTTTACGTGCCGTACTTGGTGCTGAACGATAAGCCGCGGTGGATCGTCCAGATGATGAACTTCATGATCACGTGCAAGGGCTACTTCGACTTCGTGGTGTGGTTCCAGATGAACGACTTCCATGACCAGTAAGTTCGATCTCTTCGCCATGGCACCAACATGCTGGTTGTCGATAGCTAATCATGCTTGGCGTACCTCGATGACAGTTCCAAGCGCGGTCAGGGCAAGAAGGGCGACGTCGATGTTGATGTTGATCTGAGTCCCCAAGTGAACCTTGCGTTGCGGTGCGAAGTGCTGTACTACACGACCACGGGCATCATCCAGGCTGTCCGCGACACGCAGCACCTGCCGCCAGGCGCGACGCAGCAGGAACTGTACCTGCAGCCCCAGGGAACGGAGGACAACCGCGGATCGCTGGGTGTGGACGACTACATGATCCGGACTCGCCCCAAGGCGGCTCTGGGCAAGGGCACACTATTCATCGACTACTGCCCGCATACTTTCCAGACGATCCGCGAGCACTTCGGCATCGACACGAACCAGTACATCGACAGTCTGAGCCGAACCACGAAGGAACGACTGAGCGAAGGCGCGAGTGGCGCGTTCATGTTCTTCTCTCACGACCAGCAGCTGATCGTGAAGAGTATGAGCGACGAGGAGTCGACTTTCCTGCGCTCCATCGCGGCCGAGTATGCGTCGTTCCTGCTGACGAACCCGGACAGCTTGCTGACGCGGTTCTACGGTTGCCACGCGATCCGTCTCTACGGCAACACGTTCAACTTCGTGGTCATGGCGAACCTGTTCAGCACGGAGAAGGTGATCCACCGCCGGTACGACATCAAGGGGTCGTGGGTGAACCGCAGTGCCAAACACCCGTCCAAGGGCAAGAGCGTGACGTGCCGTCACTGTAACGCCAAGTATGTGTTCGGATCGACCGACGCGGAGAACTGCCGCGCGCGAGTCGGCCGCCACGAGCCGAACGTGGTGCTCAAGGACAACGACCTGACCGCCAAGGTCCGCCTCGATCCCAAGGTCGCGGAAGAGCTGTACGACCAGCTTGTCAAGGACGCCAACTTCTTGTCGCGTCTGGGTATCATGGACTACTCGCTTCTGCTCGGCATCCACAACGTCGAGTACATGGTGAACCCGGATGTGGAGGAAGACGGTGCGTCGTCCTCGAACCCGCTCCCCATCCCAGGCATGAAGAGCAACTTCACGTCCGAGTTGACTCATCGACCAGGCCGCGGCAATAGCAACGCGCCGCCGACCAAGTCACGGTCGGGTCTCCCTCGTCTCGGCACAGGCACACGTCGCGCCAACACGGTCGTGGGTCCGTCGATCTATTACTTCGGTATGATCGACATTTTGCAGACGTGGAACATGGACAAGAAGCTCGAGCGCTTCGCCAAGACAAAGCTGCTAGGCAAGGACACCGAGGGACTGTCGGCGACGCCGCCGACCGCGTACTGCGACCGCTTCAAGCGCAAGATGGGCGAGATCCTGTCGGTCACGATCCGCGACGAGTACGCAGAGATCTACGCCGGGCAGCGGCGAGGCAGCAACGCCGGCGACGAGTCCGTGGGCAACCAGAACCGGCGATTCATCTAGGCGAGGAGAGGGTTGTCGATTTTGTTCCAGTTATTTCCAAGTGTAGGCTGTCTTGCCGCTCGCATCCGCGACAATGGTCGCACGAAGAGCGATGCAAGCGACAGAAAAGATGGAGAGAGAGCGAGAGAGGAGGGAGAACAAAGGCGAGTGTCCTGAGGTGGTCTCCGGTTGCGGACTCCGCCCGAGCGAAGCCTTCGAAATACCAATGCGTTGCCAGTAATTTCACCTGCCAAGAAGGCGGTGGCCGTTGCTGCAGCGGTTGTGTTCTTGTTGGACCATCCAAGGTGAGCCAAGGTGTCCAAGGTGTCCGAGATGGATTGCATTGAACGCCTCCATCTGCATTCTGACCTTGCCCAAAATATGCTCAGGCTGAACCGTATCCACCCGTATAAAGCGCCCTATTGGATCCAGACTGCGGACCACCCGTTTTCCGTCTTTTTTCGTGGGTCAAGAGTGGGCCGGTGGATCGCCCATCAAATTCCCGAGCCAAAAAAATCTCCTCGGGTCTTTGTTGCGGTCGCATACTCAGGACGACTCACTTGCGATTTCTCCCCGTTCGCCAGACTCGTTCCTCGTCACCATGGTGCGTGCGCCTTGTCCATAGTAAGCGCCAGTGTATTTCCCTCCCCTGTCGGATGCTGACCGTGAGTCCGATGCCATGCCGTGTCCTGGACGAGCAGAAGCTCTACACGTATCCGGCCAACTGGCGCGTGTTCAAGATCCTGATCGCCGCCGAGTACAATGGCGTGGACATTGAGCTGCCGGCGTTCGACATGGCCAAGGACCTGAAGTCGAAGGAGTTCCTGGCCAAGACGCCGGTCGGCAAGGTGCCCGTGCTCGAGACGGACGAGGGCTCCATCTTCGAGAGCGGCGCCATCGCGCGCTACGTCGCCCGCCTGCGCCAGGACACTGGTCTGTACGGCAAGACGTTCTTCGAGGCCGGGCAGGTCGAGTCGTGGCTCGAGTTCTCGACGCACGAGCTCGAGGTGCCTGTGTCGACGTGGATCTCGCCCATCCTCGGCTACGGCAAGTTCAACGCCGCGGCCAACGCCAAGGCCAAGGAGGACGTGAAGAAGGCCCTCCAGGTGCTCGAGAACCACCTGCACCTGCGCACGTACCTGGTGGGCGACCAGATCACGCTGGCCGATATCGTGATCGCCTCGGCGCTCGTGTACCCGTTCAAGATGGTGCTGGACAAGGAGTTCCGCAAGCCGTTCACGGCGGTCAACCGCTGGTTCTCGACGCTCGTGAACCAGCCGCAGTTCCAGGCGGTGATCGGCGACGTGCCGCTCATCGACGTGGCCCTGCACGCCGACGGCGACGAGTCGGGCAAGAAGGAGAAGAAGCCGGCCGCCAAGAAGGAGAAGGCCGCCAAGAAGGAGGCGGTCGTCGAGGAGGCGCCGAAGCCCAAGAAGGTGGAGCACCCGCTCGTGGTGCTGAACCGCGAGAAGCCGTCGTCGCTCGTCATGGACTCGTGGAAGGTCGAGTACTCGAACAACAAGGACCTGTCCAAGGCCATGGAGTGGTTCTGGGAGAAGTACGACGCCGAGGGCTACTCGCTCTGGTTCTGCGACTACAACTACAACAACGAGAACACGAAGCTGTTCATGACGTGCAACGCCGTCAGCGGCTTCCTGCAGCGCTCGGAGGCCATGCGCAAGTTCGCGTTCGGCGTCATGGACGTGTGCGGCGCCGAGGGCTCGGAGATCATCATCACGGGCTGCTGGCTCTTCCGCGGCGACTCGGAGAAGCACATGATCGAGGCCAACCCGGACGCCGAGTACTACACGTGGAAGCGCGTGACGGAGCTCACGGACGAGAACAAGGCGCGCATCGCCGCCTACTGGTGCAACGAGGAGGAGCTCGAGGGCCGCCCGATCGCCGACAGCAAGGTCTTCAAGTAAGCGCCAGGCTCGGTCTCCAGTCGTCAGTAGAGCAATTTTTTTTAAGGCGTAGCATCGATCTCGTGAGCGTCTTACTGTTTCTGTTGGTGTCCTGGAGCTCCATGCGTCCGTCGTGAGCTCCGTGTGTCTGCCATGTGCACCATGAGGATCGCCACATGAACGAATGAACACTTCACGCCCAACGTGTCAATGACAGCAACCACAAAAAAACCTCGCGGGTGTTTCCGTGGTGTGGCGGAGACGTGTGGCGCGACTCCCCCCGAGGTTTTATCCCCGTTTCTCGCGGGGCGCCAAGTCGGGCGATTTCAGGTGGGAAACAGACCGAGAGCCGTCACTTGCGGGTTGGCGCGCTCGATCGCAAGCAAAGCGCCGGCGTCAGGTCTCGAGCGTCGAGTCTCTAGTGTCGAGCCCTAAGTGTCTAGTCTCTAGTGTCGAGTCTCCAGTCTCTCGTCTCTAGTCTCGCCCCACGCCGCACGCCCCACGCCGCACGCCCCACGCCCTGCGCTCCACGCCCCACGCCTCACGGCCACGCCCCACGCCCCTCGGGTCTCAGACAAGGGAGCGTCCGCGCCTTGCCTTGCCGCGCGGATAACGACAGCGACCGGACGAAGCGCCCGGACCGCCCGCATCCGGTCGCCTCTGTTCGAGCGGCAGCATGGGGGACTTCCCGCCGCCGGCGCGCACGGCCGTGGCGGCGTCCGAGCTCGTGCACCGCGCGGTGGACCGCAGCTACGAGGACCTGCGCGCGCTGCTGCACCAGCTGCCGGCCGCGCGCGAGGACGAGCGCCGCGAGCCGCTGCTGAGCCACCTGCAGGCCTCGCGCAAGCGGTTCGCGCAGCTGCTGGCCGTGCTCAAGTGGTCGGTGCAGGCGCCGCTGCTGCAGCAGTGCGACGGGCTGCTGCAGCAGAGCGAGGGCTACCGCAACCAGGCGAACGAGACCAACGACCGCCTCTTCTTCCTGCACGCCGACCTGGATCGCGCTAAGGAGCGCCGCTACGACCTCAGCACGGCCGTCGACGTGCTCTACGGCGGCAGCTACCTGCGCTTCCCCTCGGTCGCCAAGTACGCCATGTTCCCGCGCGAGCTGCCGCCCGTGGACGTCCAAGAGGCGGCCAAGCAGGTCGACGACATCATCCGGTTCCGGCTCATCGAGGCCGACATCCCCGATCAGTTCACCAGCATCGACCTGCGCGACGGGTTCGTCACGTGCCAGGCCGCCGGCGAGTTCGACATCGTGCTGACCATCCAGGGGAAGGACCCGGACGCGCTCTGGCGCGTCGTGAGCGTCAACACGGCGCTCACGGATGCCGACGCGTTCGACAAGCACGCGCGCACGGCCTCGACCAACGCGCTGCGCATCATGCACTCGACGGCGCCCACGCCCGCGCACTACAACCACCTGAAGAACCTCGTGCAGCGCACGATGAACAAGTCGGACACGCCGTTCGTCGACGCCTTCAAGGTCATGCGCGAGTTTTGCTCGTCTCTGGCGCTGCAGGTGCTCTTCCTGCAGGGCAAGCTGCTCATGGAAGGCCGATGGAAGAACCGCATCCTTGTCAAGTACCACCGCGACCAGAACGTGCTGGACCTTTGCTACTGGCCAAAGGCGTGCGCGCGCAAGGAGAGCGGGAGCGAAGCCATGACGGACCAGCAGCGGCTGCTTGCGCAGCTCTCGGGGGCGGCGGCAAAGGGCAGCTCGCTCCCGGCCTACCCGGAGTCGAGTGTCTGCGTGCGCTTGGGCTTCGACCCAACGCAGGACAAGCTCCTCTCGATCACCCTCAGCCCGTCGTTGCCCCCGAACCTGCCGCGGCGTGCCGAGCTGGTGGAGCAACTCAAGGTGCCGCCGAACCTCTTTGAACTGAGCGCGGAGAACCTGCTCGTTGCCGCCATGCGTGCGCACGTGGCCGCCGCGCTGTTCTCGCTCGGCCGCCTGCTGATTGTGGACTCGCCGGAAGACAAGAAGTCGCAGACGCAGCTCATCTCGGGCGAGAACGTCACGCTGCTGTGCTCGGACTCGAGTCTCCGCATCTCTCGGTCCGACATCGGCGGGCTGAAACACTTTCTCGAGGTCTCGTTCGACATCCGCGAGGGACGGTTTGTCGCCAACTGCCTCGCTGCGGCCAAGAACTCGTCGCTGCGCGCGGGCGTGAACCAGCTGGAGCGTGTACTGAACACGCAGTGCAAGATCGAGGTGGCCGCGGCGGCCGCTCGCACCAGCGCGTTCCCCATCGACTTTGCGCTCATCTCGGGCGACGGCAAGGCGGAGCGGGCGATGGACATGATCCACGCGAGTGTCCGCAAGGCGCTGGGTGAGATCGTCGTGCACGAGATGGCGCAGATCGGGTCGTCCTTCAAGAAGATCGAGGTGCTGCGGAACGTCAGTTTGAACTGGGAGCGCTACATCATGTTTCGCCAGCAGCACGGTGCCCAGACGGAAGACTTTTCGATCTCCGACTCGGCGCTGTACTTCCAGCTCACGACGTCCAAGGAGTCGACGTGCTACCTTGTGGTGGAGATCGACAAGTACGGGGAACCCGACGGCATGGGAAGCGGCACGTCGAACATCCACGATGCTGCCGAGATGGAAGAGTACATCCGCCTCCCGTGCTTCTCTCTACTGCAGACGAGCGCAGGGATTGGCGGTCAGTCGGCCGGCGTGCAGTTCATCCAGCGCTTTGCGGCTTTCAAGCGGGAAGAGCTGCAGGCTTCGGTCAATCGAAGGAACGAGATGGCCGCCGCGGTGGTGTATGCCAACAGCCGGAAACGCCCTCACCGCGGCGCCGCAGCGGACAGCCGATCGTCGAAGAAGCACGTGATCAGCGACGACGGCCATTTGTTCGAGGACATTGGCCGCCGCGCATTGTCGGCATCTCCGCTCGGCCATCGCCCAGCCCCGCACATCGCCTCGGTGCTCTTGCACGTGATCAACATGTGCAGCGAGCGCATCCAGCTGCAGCACTTTGTCAACTTTGCGCGCCGACGAAAGTCGCGCATCCGGTACTCTGGCGAGGCTGGGACGGCCAAGGGAGCTGGCACGGGCGGCCAGGTCGTGACGCTGTCGTTCCCGGAGAAAGTCAACGTCGAGCCGCTCAAGATCCTGGCTATCCAGGGCCATTTGCGCCACAAAGAGGGCTTCGAGCTCTGCCTGCAGCTCGCGCGCGCGCCGTTCACGTTCATCGCACCGAAGCAGCCCAAGCAGCACTTGCTCTCGGAGTGCTCGCACCACGTGAACTCGCGTGGCCAGCTGATATTTAAGTATCCGAACGCGGTGTTTGCGAGCGACGTGCTGAGCGAGAACCCGCTCGAGATCTTCATGGTCGAGCTCGTGTGCGTCGTCAAGCCGCTGTGCGAGCTGGCCGTCAAGCTCGAGAAGATCATGCGCGCGGCCGGCAGGTACACGAACGAGATCAAGGACGACGGACACTTTTACGTCGAGAGCGCCGACCCGTTCTCGATCGTGCTCGCGTGCCGCGCCAAGAACCCGCGGCTGTGCGTGGCTGCGGGCTCGACGCCGGACGGGATGGTGACGTACCGCGTCACGATCCAGTTCAAGCAGAAGATGGGCTTCGTCGTCAACTACAGCCACAAGGCGGAGCACCCGCTGATGCACTTCGTCCAGTCGGCGCTGAACGGCCACAATGACCCGTCGCAGCTGCTGGAGGCGCTCGAGCGCACGTGCATCCCGCTGGGCATCCTCGCGAGCGTCGTCGAGTCGCAGCTGCTGTGCGCCAAGTACTACCGGCACGACCCGGTCAAGGACGACTCGGCGGCCGCCACCAAGTCGTTCGGCGGCATGGGCGGCAAGAAGGGCGGCAAGGGCATGAAGCTCGGCTACAAGTTCAAGCTGCCGGGCGAGGACAAGGGGTACTACGCCGAGAAGTCGTACGGCGGCGACGACAAGTCATTCGTCGCGGCCGAGCTGGTGCTGATCCCCCGCTCGCAGACGCAAGTGCGCTTGTCGTATGGAGACCGCTGCGATGTAGATATTTATTTCCTGGAGGTGAGTTCGCGGCAGGGATGATGGCTGTCTGCCTTGGGTGGGGATGCATGCAGAGAGGACTGACTGGTTAACTCACTTCATGCACGTCGTGCGCAGAATCGCTCGGTCAAGATGCAGAGCTCGTCGAGCGGCGTGCGCGTGCCGAGTTGCCCCGCGGAGAAGGGCGTGGTCGTGGACGTCAACAGCTTCGCGGACAAGCTGCGCAGCACCTTGTCGGAGATGGCGTCCGTGTAGACTGCCGCCCGGCGGAGCGGAGGACACACGAGGCGTGGCGATAGGACGGACACATGAGGCTCGCGACGCATGGCGCGGAGGCGGGTGGACGGATCCAAGGCGGCGAGCGATCGCGACGGCATGAATCAGACAGGAAATGAGCTTTTACTCGCGAGAAGGCGGCGCGACCTAACCAATGGACGGCGCGGGAACGTATCGACGAACGCGCTCACGTTGCTGACATTACCCGCGACGTTCGAGACGAGAAGGAGGACCGAGATGCGGTCACCACTTCACGAGTCCCCATCCTTCCTTGACCGCGGGCTGACCGATCGTCGCTTACTCTTCGGCCGTGAGGTCCACGTCCTGGTCCTTGAAGGCCTGCAGGATGTTCTTGCGCAGCGCGAAGAGCGTCTTCTTCTGCGGCGACACGTTGTCGTTGTGCAGCATGCCGTCGAGGCGCTTGATCTCGGCGTCGACGTAGGCGTCGCCCTTGGCCAGGATCTTCTTGATGGCCTTGACGTACAAGTTGCCGTGCTTGGCGGCGTCGCCCTCGAGCGTCTCGACCAGCTTCTCGGCCTGCTCCAGCACGCCCGTGGTCACGTCGCCGCTGGCCGAGATGATCACGTCCAGCTCCTTGACGCGGCCGGCCGTGGTGGCCAGCCCGCCGTCCGCCGTGCGGTGCGTGCCCGCCTGCTCGTTGATAAAGTCCACGAACGACTGCTTGTCGCGGCCCTCGGCGTAGTCCTCCGGGTCGTCGGCGCCCGGCGCGAAGTACTTGATGGTCGGGTAGCCCTTGACGCCGTAGCGACTCGCCAGGTCGGCGTGCGCCGTGGCGTCCACCTTGGCGATCAGCACGTTGTCCTCGCCGGCGAAGACGCCGGCCACCTCCTCGTACGTCGGCGCGAGCTTCTTGCAGTGGCCGCACCACGGCGCGTAGAACTCGACCAGCGCGTGCTTCTTGGCGTAGATGACCTCGGCGTCGAAGTCCTCAGCGCCCAGCGCCACGACATGGCTGGGCGCGCGCGCGATGCGCACGTGCGAGCCGGCCTTGTCGTTCAGGAAGGCGACGAAGTCGTCCTCTCCGCGGCCCTGCTTGTAGTCCTCGGGCTCGGTCGTGCCCGCCGGGAAGAACTTGAGCGTCGGGAAGCCCGTGACGCCGAACTGGCCCGCCAGGTCCTTATGCGCGTCCGCGTCCACCTTGGCGACCACGACGCTCGCCTCCTTCTTGAAGGACGTGGCCACGACCTCGTAGGTCGGCGCGAGGTTCTTGCAGTGGCCGCACCACGGCGCGTAGAACTCGACGAGCACGTTCTTGGAGCCGTCGACCACGTCCGAGAAGTTGTCGGGCGTCAGCACCACCACGTCTGAGGCCGAGGCCACGGCCGCCAGCGCCGCCGCCGCCACGCCCAGCACCAGCTTCCACATTGCGCTGCTTGTCTTCTTTTGCTTGTCGCCTGGTTGGGAGGACGGAGAATGGGAATGCGACCCGCGATCCTCGTCGGCGGACGGAGGATTTCGTGTGGACCACGTGGTATCATTTGTGACAGGTAGTTGATTACATGATCATATGTTTGAAACACTGTTTATATATATTCGAGTAGGAGAATGATTCTTTCGATATTATATTTTTAAACATTGAGGGATTCGTATACACTATCAGAGGGATTTGGCGCGCGTCAGCGAAGCTCCACGTGGCTCGCTTGTCAGTCGGATCGGAACCCGAGGTGACGTTGATGCATGCGCTAACATGGAGTCCAAGATGGAGTCCACCATAGACCGTCGCCTTGGAGAATCGTGAGGGAGTTCATACGAATACATAGTACGAATGGGATTCTTGTCTTTGGTCTTCTGGACGAGTCAAGCGGAGGCCGAGCGAGCGGCCCGACACCCTGTTTGCTCGCTTCTCGGCGACGCACTCGGGGCCTCCGGGCGTACAAGAGCGCGATGGCGGCGTCTCGCGCACGCGCGACCGCTCGCACCGCGTTATAACAATCTTGTGGAAGGGGGAAGCCGGCGCGACGGCCGCTGTGCTGTCCACGCTCGCGACCGCGTGGACAGGCCACTGGGACGGCTAGTCGACGTACTTGGTGGCGTGGTGCACCCCGAGCTCTTCGGGCGACACGTCGTCCAGGTCCTCGTCGGGCGTCTCCTCGGCCCGGAACATCTGATCGTTTTGCTGTCGATGGACGAGGCGAAGCGTTGGTTAGTCCAGTCCAGCAGGGGGGAACAAGGGGGGGGAGGGGGGAGCGAGCCACGCCACTCACCGCGCGCAGCAGCGTCTCCTTGCGCACGTCGTTCTCGAGGAACTGCACGATCTCCTCGAACGTCGGGCGCTGGTTCTGGTCGTCCGACGTACACCGCGTGAACAGGTCGCGCACGCTATCCATGCAGTTGGGGCTCAGCGATGGCCGCAGGTTCTCGTACGCCACCATGTGCATCAGCGTGCTGCCCGACACCTTCTTGTTTCGCGCTCCCTTGGCCTTGATATCGTGGTACGGGATCTTGCGCGTGTCCAGCTCCGCCAGCACTGTCCGTCGTCACAAGGCAGGAGATGTAAGCGCGATGAAAAGCGTCTCAACACCTGGCGGTGAACGAACGTACCGATGCCGAAGCTGTACACGTCGGCCTTCTCCGTGTACCGCTCGCCGCGGATCATCTCGGGCGGCAGCCAGAGCGGCGTGCCCGTGACGCTCATGGTCTCGTCGACCGACTTTTCCCGGCTGAGCCCGAAGTCGCTCACCTTGGCCCCCCACGTGGAGCTGACGAGGATGTTCATGCTCTTGAGGTCGCGGTGGATGATCGGCGGCTTCATACTGTGCAGGTACGCCATGCCGCGCGACGTGTCGATCGTCATGCGCAGGATGGGCTTGGCCCACGTCAGACGGTTCTCCGGGTTCCGCAGCACCGCGAACATGTCGCCGCGCTCCAGGAACTCGGTCACGAAGCAGCTGCAGACAACAGACAACAGAGACACAAGGTCAGCACTGGTAGCGGGAGACGCGGGCGGACACAGCAACACGACGCGCCACGTACATGTTGGAGTACGAGTTCCAACTGGCGCCGATGAACTGCACGATGTTGGGGTGGCGCAGGTTCATCATGAGCTGGATCTCGTCGCCGAACATGCGCAGGTTATTCTCGTCGATCTTGTTACGCAGCATGCGCTTGACCACGACGGGCGTGCCGCAGTAGGTGCCCTTGATGACCTCGCCGAACGCGCCGGCGCCGATGATTTTCTGCAGCTTAAGGTCGCCGAAGCTGATCTCGGCCATGCGCAGGCCCTTGTTGCTCTCGAGCATGGTCTCCACCACGTTCTTCTCGCGGTCCTTGAAGTCCTGGAAGTCGACCGTGTCGTTGCGCAGCCGGTCCCGCCCGGCTGACGGCGGCTGCCGCGCCACCTGCGGGTCGCGGTCGCGTCCACGGTCGCGTTCATGGTCACGGTCGCGCGTCTGGCGGTCCAGGCGACTGCCGCCGCCGCCAGCGCCGCGCTCGCCGGGCTTGTACTGCGGCTGCCGTTCCTCGCGCACGTACGCGTCCTTGTCGACCTTGGGTTTAGACAGGCACTCGCCCATGGCTGCTGCGTCTCCCGGGCCTGGCTGTCTGATATGCCGCCGTCCGTCGCGACGTGCTACACGCTGATAAACGTATACGGAAGCCGGGGACCTGCGAGGGAGGCCGAGCGCGGGGGGAGGCGGCGTCCGCGAGCGCGCCGTTTGCTGTTTGGGGCCGTCGGTCGCGCAGGGAGGCGGGGCGTCCGATGCGTCCGGTTGGTCCGTCCGGTCGCTTGCTGAGGTGCTCGCTTGGTCTTTCGCCTTGTGCTGGGGGGAGGAAGCGCCTTCTTCGGCTTGTCTGTCAGAGTGACTTGGCGTTTGTAGGGGAGGCGGGAAGGCTGACTCTCTTCTCTCCTCCCACATTCGAAAGTGTGGACCACGCCACGTGCCGACCTTCACCTCCCGATCAAGTGGAATCAGTCGCCTTCTTGACACGAATCCAACAGGTCGAGAGGTGAAGGGTGAACCTTAGCGGGGACGAACGGAGGGGCACCACTGATATATTTCCGGGTGGCTGGATAAGAACGGGCCGGATTTTCCACCTATCAAAAACCAGAGTAGGTGCGGGTTCAACAAGTGCCGCATGGGTTCGTCCAAGTCGGCAAGGAGGAGAATCCACGCGGCCCAACTTCGAGGTGCTCGCGCCGGCCGCCAATGATCTCTCTCTCTCTCTCTCTCTCTCTCTCTCTCCATCATGCACTCCATGGTGATCACCACCTCGCATGGCATGGACTTCTGTATTGACAGCGAAGGATGCTGCATGCCGGTGTTGAAGCGCACAAAGCGACCATCATGGCCGGTCCGCGCCGACGAGGGGGAGCGCGCCGGCGAGCCGCCGGACGTCCACGCCGTCCTTGCGCGCTTGCTCCAGCAGCGCGACCACGTCGCCCTTGAGGCTGGACGCGCGCGCCTTCTCCTGCTCGGCCTCGGTGCGGCTGCGCTCCTCATCGAGCGTCGCGAGCGCTAGCTGAGAGTCGGGAGACGGCACCGCCGTGCACGAGAGAGAGAGAGAGCGACGCGTCAGCCAGAGAGACCAACAACGAGCCCGAGGACGCGCTGCGCCGCACCATCTCGACCAGCAGCTGGCACCTGAACTTCTCCATGTTGGACTCCTCGGTCATGCGTGCGAGCTTGGCCCGCAGCTGGGCGTTCTCCGCCTCGAGCTGCGCGCCGCGCGCCGCCAGCACGCGCGCGCGCTCCTCGACCTCGTGCAGCGACGAGTGCTCTGCGCGGCACCGCGGTCGGCCGATCGCACCATGGGGACACACGCGGCTCGCGTCATCAGTTCATCCCGCAGCAACTCGGCGACGCATGTCAAGAGCGTTGCCCACCGAGCTCCCACTGGCCGCCCGCCGCCAGCGCCAGCGTCGCGCCGCCGAGCGTCAGCCGCAGCGGGATCTCCGTCCTGCCTCCTGCGCCAGTGTCCGCCACGCCCCCAGCCGTGGGAGACCCGAGACCGAGCGCTACTCCTCCCGCCGCGTCCGCCGTCCCGCTGGCGCCAGCAGCGGTGCCCGGACTCGTCGCCCCCTTGTGCGCCGCCTCCATCTCCTCCTGTTGGTTGGGCGGTCAACGACCTTTTGGATCAGAGGATCGTCGCCGCACCTCCGAGAGATGGTAACAGAACTGCCGTTTTTGGATTGGAACGACCACGGTACTCCTTCCTGCCACCAACCTTTTCAAATCGGACAGATTCTCAAGTTTGAAAGCTCGACTCCCGGGTGGTCAAGCCGAAGTATTCTACAGGCGGCTCGGCTCGTCGCGAGTATGCGCCACTATAAACCTCGAGCCGACAAAATAAAGTCGAGGTTCATGTGTTGGTGAGCCACGCTCTGACAGAGTGTGGGTTGTCTGGACAAAACACGGTGTAAAAAGTAACAATTCTATACAGTAAACGCACCTTATTCTGGTATAGCCAAATTGAGGTTGTGCCGTGTTTTGTTGAATTATAGTTTTATTTCAATCATAATCTGTTTATCGTCATAGTTATAAAACAAAACCGTGTTCACTCGAAGTTGGTACTTTCGAAATCACACACCCTCTTTTAAAAATAACGTATCGAAGTTATTTATCGATGTGTTGCAAAATAAAAAAAATGGGAATGGTCGGCTCATTCGAGCCAAGCCGAGCCGAGCCGTTGCTTTGGTGGCGTCCAAGCGTCGGGTCGCCCTGTTTTCGAGAGGAAAGCTCGGGGGCTGACAGGGCGGAGAAAGTGCTTGCGTGGAGCGGAGCGACTGAGGAGCGTCCAAGTCGGGGGGGGGCGGAGCAGCAGCATCGAGCGAAGGGGAAGGCCACCGCTGTACGTGCGTCCGTGAGCGACTGAGGGGGCTGCAGCGACCGAGAAGCAGGAACAGCTGAAGGAGAGCGCGTGGACGCCTGTCGAGTGCGGGAAGGGACGGGGTGGGAGATGCCTCCAGCCATGGCGCCGAACGGGAACGGGCTGGCGCCGGGCGTGGAGCGCGCACTGACGCCCGAGGAGAAACAGAAGGCACTGGAGGAGCGCAGCCGGCGCTGGGCCAAGATGAACGCCAAGCGGTACGGCGAGAAGCGCAAGTTCGGGTTCGTCGAGTCGGTCAAGGACGACATGCCTCCCGAGCACGTGCGCAAGATCATCAAGGACCACGGAGACATGAGCTCCAAGAAGTTCCGACACGACAAGCGCGTGTACCTTGGCGCGCTCAAGTACGTGCCGCACGCGATCTTCAAGCTGCTGGAGAACATGCCCATGCCGTGGGAGCAGGTCAAGGACGTCAAGGTGCTCTACCACATCACGGGCGCCATCACCTTCGTGAACGAGGTCCCGTGGGTCATCGAGCCCGTCTACACGGCGCAGTGGGGGACCATGTGGATCATGATGCGCCGCGAGAAGCGCGACCGACGCCACTTTAAGCGCATGCGCTTCCCGCCGTTCGACGATGAGGAGCCGCCGCTCGACTACGGCGACAACATCCTCGACATCGAGCCGTCCGAGGCGATTGCCATGGAGCTGGACGAGGACGACGACGAGGCCGTGATCGAGTGGTTCTACGACTCGAAGCCCCTCGTCGACTCCAAGTTCGTCAACGGACCGAGCTACCGCAAGTGGCGACTGCCCGTGCCGATCATGGCCAACCTTCACCGCCTCGCCGGTCAGCTCATCAGCGACTTGATCGACCCGAACTACGAGTACCTGTTTGACAAGCAGTCGTTCTTCACGGCCAAGGCGCTGAACGTCTCGATCCCCGGGGGACCCAAGTTCGAGCCGCTGTATCGCGACCTGGACGAGGACGACGAGGACTGGAACGAGTTCAACGACATCAACAAGATCATCATTCGCCACCAGATCCGGACCGAGTACAAGGTGGCGTTCCCGTTCCTGTACAACAGTCGCCCGCGGTCCGTGCACATCCAGCCGTACCACACGCCGCTGCTGTGCTACATCAAGACGGAGGACCCGGACCTCCCGGCGTTCTACTTCGATCCGATTGTGAACCCGATCTCGCACTTCCGGGTCAACCGCTCGGACAAGATGGACGTTGACGGAGCGGACGAAGATGACGACGACGAAGAGGAGTTCCAGTTGCCTGCTGGTGTTGACCCGATCCTGACGGACGAGCCGCTCTACACGCCCGATACGGCGAACGGAATCGCGTTGTACTGGGCTCCACGCCCGTTCAACCTGCGCACTGGTCGCACGCGGCGCGCAATCGACGTCCCGCTCGTCAACAAGTGGTTCCAGGAGCACTGCCCGCCTGGACAGCCCGTCAAGGTCCGTGTGAGCTACCAGAAGTTGTTGAAGTGCTGGGTGCTCAACGCGCTCCACCACCGACCCCCGAAGGCGCTCAACAAGAAGTACCTGTTCAAGTCACTCAAGTCGACCAAGTTCTTCCAGAGCACGGAACTGGACTGGGTCGAGGCCGGCTTGCAAGTGTGTCGCCAGGGCTACAACATGCTGAACCTGCTCATCCACCGCAAGAACCTGAACTACCTGCACTTGGACTACAACTTCAACCTGAAGCCGATCAAGACGCTGACGACGAAGGAGCGAAAGAAGTCGCGTTTCGGTAACGCGTTCCACTTGACGCGCGAGATCTTGCGCTTGACGAAGCTGATCGTCGACGCTCACGTCCAGTACCGGCTGGGCAACGTCGATGCCTTCCAGCTCGCGGACGGCCTGCAGTACATCTTCGCGCACGTGGGCCAGCTGACTGGCATGTATCGGTACAAGTACCGCCTCATGCGCCAGGTTCGCATGTGCAAGGACTTGAAGCACCTGATCTACTACCGGTTCAACACTGGTCCAGTCGGCAAGGGTCCGGGCTGCGGTTTCTGGGCTCCTGGCTGGCGCGTGTGGCTGTTCTTCTTGCGCGGTATTGTCCCGCTGCTCGAGCGCTGGCTCGGGAATCTACTCGCTCGTCAGTTTGAAGGTCGCCACTCCAAGGGTATCGCGAAGACGGTCACGAAGCAGCGTGTGGAGAGTCATTTCGACCTCGAGCTTCGCGCGGCCGTGATGCATGACATCCTCGACATGATGCCGGAAGGCGTGAAGGCCAACAAGGCACGCACGATTCTGCAGCACCTGAGTGAAGCGTGGCGTTGCTGGAAGGCCAACATCCCGTGGAAGGTCCCTGGTCTTCCGGCTCCAATCGAGAACATGATTCTTCGGTATGTGAAGTCGAAGGCGGATTGGTGGACGAACGTCGCGCATTACAACCGTGAGCGCATCAAGCGCGGCGCGACGGTGGACAAGACGGTCTGCAAAAAGAACTTGGGCCGTCTGACACGTCTCTATCTCAAGGCGGAGCAGGAGCGCCAGCACAACTACCTGAAGGATGGGCCGTACGTGTCGGCCGAAGAGGCTGTTGCAGTGTACACGACGACTGTGCACTGGCTGGAAAGCCGCAAGTTCGCGCCTATTCCGTTCCCGCCTCTCTCGTACAAGCACGACACAAAGCTGTTGATTTTGGCGCTGGAGCGGCTGAAGGAGAATTACTCGGTCAACAGCCGATTGAACCAGTCTCAGCGCGAAGAGCTTGGCTTGATCGAGCAAGCCTACGACAATCCGCATGAGGCACTTTCGCGTATCAAGCGTCACTTGCTGACCCAGCGCGCGTTCAAGGAAGTGCACATCGAGTTCATGGATCTGTACAGCCACTTGACTCCAGTGTACGACATCGAGCCGCTGGAGAAGATTACGGACGCGTATCTTGATCAGTACCTGTGGTACGAGGCGGACAAGCGCCATCTTTTCCCGAGCTGGATCAAGCCGAGTGACTCGGAGCCGCCGCCGCTTCTCGTGTACAAGTGGTGCCAGGGTGTCAACAACTTGCACAATGTGTGGGGCACCTCGGAGGAGGAGTGCGTGGTCATGCTCGAGACAAAGCTGGAGAAGGTGTATGAGAAGATCGATCTGACGCTTCTCAACCGTCTGCTCCGCCTGATTCTGGACCACAACATTGCGGACTACATGACGGCGAAGAACAACATCGTGCTCGCGTACAAGGACATGATGCACACGAACTCGTACGGCCTGATTCGCGGCTTGCAGTTCGGCTCGTTCATCTTCCAGTACTACGGCCTGATCCTGGATCTGCTGCTGCTTGGTTTGACGCGTGCGACGGAGATCGCCGGTCCGCCGGAGCTTCCGAATGAGTACCTGTCGTTCAAGGACACGGACACGGAGACGCGCCACCCGATTCGTCTGTACACGCGCTACATCGATAGGATCTACGTGCTCTTCCGTTTCGATGCTGAGGATTCGCGGGATTTGATCCAGCGATACCTGACTGAGCACCCGGATCCCAACAACGAGAACGTGGTCGGCTACAACAACAAGAAGTGCTGGCCGCGTGACGCTCGCATGCGGTTGATGAAGCACGATGTCAATCTCGGACGCGCAACCTTCTGGGATATGAAGAACCGTCTGCCGCGTTCGCTGACAACGTTCGACTGGGACAACAGCTTCGTGTCGGTGTACTCGAAGGACAACCCGAACTTGCTGTTCAACATGAGCGGGTTTGAAATTCGCATTCTGCCGAAGATCCGTGCTGCGAATGAAGAGTTCACGCACAAAGACGGTGTGTGGATCCTCCAGAACGAAACCACGAAGGAGCGTACCGCGCAGGCGTACTTGCGCGTGGACGAGGAGTCCCTGCGATCATTTGAGAACCGCATCCGCCAGATCCTCATGTCCTCGGGCAGCACGACATTCACGAAGGTGGCCAACAAGTGGAACTCGGCGCTGATTGGCCTCATGACGTACTTCCGAGAGTCCGTCGTCCAGACCCAGGAGCTGCTCGACCTGCTCGTGAAGTGCGAGAACAAGATGCAGACGCGTATCAAGATCGGCCTGAACTCGAAGATGCCTTCACGTTTCCCTCCGGTCGTGTTCTACACGCCGAAGGAGCTTGGTGGTCTGGGCATGCTGTCGATGGGCCACGTGCTCATTCCGCAATCGGATCTTCGATACTCGAAGCAAACGGACGGCGGCGGTGTGACGCATTTCCGCTCGGGTATGTCGCACGAAGAGGATCAGCTCATCCCGAACTTGTTCCGTTACCTCCAGCCGTGGGAGTCGGAGTTTGTTGACTCGCAGCGAGTGTGGGCTGAGTACGCGCTGAAGCGGCAAGAAGCGAATGCGCAGAACCGGCGTTTGACGCTCGAAGACTTGGAAGATTCGTGGGATCGCGGTATTCCCCGTATCAACACGCTGTTCCAGAAGGACCGCCATACGCTCGCGTACGACAAGGGCTGGCGAGTGCGCACAGACTTCAAGCGGTACCAAGTGCTGCGGCAGAACCCGTTCTGGTGGACGCACCAGCGCCACGATGGCAAACTGTGGAACCTGAACAACTACCGGACGGATATGATCCAGGCGCTTGGAGGCGTGGAAGGCATCCTGGAGCACACGCTGTTCAAGGGCACGTACTTCCCGACGTGGGAGGGTCTGTTCTGGGAGAAGGCGTCCGGTTTCGAGGAGAGCATGAAGTACAAGAAGCTGACAAACGCCCAGCGCTCGGGTCTGAACCAGATCCCGAACCGTCGGTTCACGCTTTGGTGGTCGCCCACGATCAACCGTGCGAACGTGTACGTTGGTTTCCAGGTGCAGCTGGATCTGACGGGTATTTTCATGCACGGCAAGATCCCGACGCTCAAGATCTCGCTGATCCAGATCTTCCGCGCTCACTTGTGGCAGAAGATCCACGAGTCGCTCGTGATGGATCTCACGCAGGTCTTCGACCAAGAGCTGGACGCGCTCGAGATTGAAAACGTGCAGAAGGAGACGATTCACCCTCGCAAGTCGTACAAGATGAACTCTTCGTGCGCGGACATCCTGTTGTTCGCTGCCTACAAATGGCAGATGGGGCGTCCGACGCTCCTTCATGACACGAAGGACAGCTATGATGGATCGACCAGCACCAAGTACTGGATCGACGTCCAGCTTCGTTGGGGTGACTTCGACTCGCATGACATTGAGCGTTACTCGCGTGCCAAGTTCCTGGACTACACGACGGACAACATGACGATCTATCCGTCGCCGACGGGCGTTCTGCTTTCCGTGGACCTGGCGTACAACTTGTACAGCGGCTACGGCAACTGGTTCCCAGGCTGCAAGCCGCTGATGCAGCAAGCGATGGCCAAGATCATGAAGGCGAACCCTGCGCTCTATGTTCTGCGCGAGCGTATCCGTAAGGGTCTGCAGCTCTACTCTTCGGAGCCAACGGAGCCGTACTTGTCGAGCCAGAACTACGGCGAGTTGTTCTCGAACCAGATCATTTGGTTCGTCGATGACACGAACGTGTACCGCGTGACGATCCACAAGACATTCGAAGGCAACTTGACGACGAAGCCAATCAACGGCGCGATCTTCATCTTCAACCCGCGTACAGGCCAGCTCTTCCTCAAGATCATCCACACGTCGGTGTGGGCCGGTCAGAAGCGTCTTGGCCAGCTCGCCAAGTGGAAGACTGCCGAAGAAGTCGCCGCGCTTATCCGCTCGCTGCCCGTGGAAGAGCAGCCGAAGCAGATTATCGTGACGCGAAAGGGAATGCTCGATCCGCTCGAGGTGCACTTGCTCGACTTCCCCAACATTGTGATCAAGGGCAGCGAATTGCAGCTGCCGTTCCAGGCGTGCCTCAAGGTGGAGAAGTTCGGCGACCTGATCCTGAAGGCGACGGAGCCGCAGATGGTGCTGTTCAACATCTACGACGACTGGCTGAACACCATCACGTCGTACACTGCGTTCTCGCGTCTGATCCTCATCCTGCGCGCGCTCCACGTGAACAACGACCGCACCAAGATGATCCTGCGTCCTGACGCCGAGACGACAACGCAGCCGCACCACATTTGGCCTTCCCTTACGGACGAACAGTGGCTGAAGGTGGAGGTGCAGCTGAAGGACCTGATCCTTGGCGACTACGGCAAGAAGAACAACGTGAACGTGGCGTCGCTGACGCAGTCGGAGATCCGCGACATCATTTTGGGTATGGAGATCTCGGCGCCGTCGCTCCAGCGGCAGCAAGTTGCCGAGATTGAGAAGCAGGCGCGCGAGCAGAGCCAGCTGACGGCGGTCACGACCAAGACGGTGAACGTGCACGGCGATGAAACGATCGTCACGACGACGAGCCAGTACGAACAGCATTCGTTCGCGTCCAAGACGGACTGGCGTGTGCGCGCGATCTCGGCGGCCAACCTGCACCTGCGCACGAACCACATCTACGTGTCGTCGGACGACATTCGCGAGACTGGATTCACCTACGTGTTGCCCAAGAACGTGCTGAACAAGTTCATCACGGTGTCGGACCTGCGCACGCAGATCTGCGGCCTGATGTACGGCGTCAGCCCTCCGGACAACCCGCAGGTGAAGGAGATCCGATGCATCGTGATGCCACCGCAGCTCGGCACGCACCAGAACGTGAGCATCCCGATCCACATGCCGGAGCACGAGTACCTGGATGGCATGGAGGCTCTCGGGTGGATCCACACGCAGCCGAACGAGCTGCCGCACCTGCCCCCGCAGGACGTGACTTTCCACTCGAAGCTCATGTCGGAGAACACGTCGTGGGACGGCGAGAAGTCGATCATCATCACGTGCAGCTTCACGCCTGGCTCGTGCTCGCTGACGGCGTACAAGCTGACGCCGGCGGGCTACGAGTGGGGTCGTCAGAACAAGGACAGCGGCGCGAACCCCGCTGGCTTTGCGCCGACGCACTACGAGAAGGTGCAGATGCTGCTGTCGGACCGCTTCCTCGGGTTCTACATGGTGCCGGACGAGGAGGTGTGGAACTACAACTTCATGGGCGTCAAGCACAACACGGGCATGAAGTACGACCTGAAGCTCGGCAACCCGAAGGAGTTCTACCACGAGGTGCACCGCAAGACGCACTTCATGAACTTCAGCGCGCTCGAGGCCACCGACGAGGACCTCGCCACCATCGAGGAGGAGCAGCAGAACGTCTTCGCCTAGTGCACAGCGTCCGTTGTGGGCAGCGTGAGGCGCATGCAGGCATGGAAGAGAGAGAGAAAGGAGGCAAACAGACAAACAGACAAACAGACAAGGAGTTGCATTTGAACTGGTGTTGTTGGCATGATGCATGGCAGCGCGTTTGACTTGGGTTCAGGACGGTCGAAATTGCAGCCCTCATTGGAGTTGTTCAGCTCGCTATTGAGGGCTCTTTAGCGTCCGTCATAAGGCCGCTCTCTCCATACTGAACCCAAGATAATCGCTCATCCACAAACTGCACGGGGGGGAACACAAAACTCGACTCGCGCGATCCGCCGCGAAAAAGCAGAGCCGGAAGCAGCAGCAAGCGCCGCCGTCGCCAGCCCTTCGCGCGGACCCCAGCAACCGCACGCGCGCGCAGAGGACGCGGGAGAGAGGACGCCAGCGAGCGGCAGCAGAAGCCGAAGCTTCCGGTACGTTGAGTCCCCGGGGGAGCGGAGGGAGAGCCCAAGAGGAGGGGAAAGTAAGCAGCGAGGGGACTGACGGACGCACGGCGTGTGTTTGCGGCGGTAGACACGCCGCCATGTCGGGCAAGGACAACAAGACATCGCTGAGCCACCGGGCGCAGCAGAAGTTCAAGTGCGTCCGGCCTGCGGTCGCTCGGGCCGGCCGGCACCTTGTCCCTATCATGCCGACTCTGACCGCGTCCATGTCATGTCGTGGGTGTGCGCAGCGCGGGCAAGTACGTCGAGGCGGTAGACGCGCTGGACAAGCTGGCGGACGAGATGGACGCCACGCAGGACGCCAAGGTGCGCCACAACGCGGCGGTGGCGCGCTTCGCCGCGGGCGTCGACGGCGCCGACAAGCTGCAGCTCGCGCTGCGCCAGAGCCTGCGCGCGCTGGAGCAGGAGTTCGAGAAGAGCAAGGGCGACAGCAACGGCTCGGACGAAGGGGACGCGACCTCCTCTTCCTCTTCCTCGGCCTCGGTCGACCAGGAGGCGGCATTCCTGCGCTACAACTACGCGGCCGCGCTGTTCCTGGGCAAGCAGTACGCGCAGGCGAGCGCCGTGCTCGAGACGGTGGTGCGCAACTTGGACCCCGTGGACGACAGCGTGGCCATGCACGTGTGCTTCCTCTACCTGGACGTGGTGCTGCACAGCTGCCGCGGGGGCGTGACGGCCGAGCGCGAGCGCGCCGCCAGCATCCGCAAGGCGCAGAGCGTGCTCGCCTTCCTGGAGCAGCCGCACCGGTTCAACACGGTGCAGGAGCCGCCGGAGCACCTGGTGCCGCGCGACGCGGCCGGCGGCGCTGTCGAGACGGATGCGCAGCGCAAGAGCCGGCTCGACGTGACCGAGTTCCGCTTCCGGCTGCACCTGTACCGCGCCAAGTTCATGCTGCTGCAGAGCAACCTCAAGGCGGCCAAGAAGGAGATGAAGTCGGCGCTCGAGATCTTCCAGAAGGAGATCAAGTCGCGCGACGACAGCTCGGCGCTGCTGTCGCTCGAGACGGACAAGACCTCGAGCGGCATCGGCCACCCGAGCCTGGCCGTGCAGAACTCGACCGCGCTCTTCTTGAAGGCCAACCTCGAGTATTTAAAGAGGAACTACAAGAAATGTATCAAGCTGCTCGCGTCCTGTACACAAGAAGCCGTCACCGAGGTGAGTCCCGCGCTGATATCGCCTGCTGGATGGTGTCGACTCGAGTGCTGACCCCGCCTGACGCTCGTGTGGTGCTCCGAGCAGAGCGTATTTTTGAACAACATGGGCTGCATCCACTTCCAGATGGGCCAGCGCAAGGCCGCGCAGTCGTACTTCGCGCGCGCGCTCCAGGCGACGGCCAAGCCGGCCAAGACGGACCCGATCGTGCTCACGGTGCGTGTCTCCCGCCCTCCCACTGCTCCCCCCCTCCCCCCGCCCATAACTGACGCCTCACGCAACTGCTCGCTGCTGCTCTTGTCCCCTGTGCAGAGCTCGCCGTACCACGAAGTCATGTACAATAACGGCCTGCACCTGCTGCTACAGGGCCAGTACACGCTGGCGTTCCGGTGTTTCCACGAGTCCTCGCGGCTGTTCCTCAACCGGCCCAAGCTCTGGCTGCGCATGGGCGAGTGCTGCACGGCGGCGTACGCCAAGGAGCAGAAGCTCACGGCCGTCGCCTGCAACAAGAGCGGGCTGATCCGGGGCATCGCCGGCTCCGGCGCGCACCGCCGCGCCATCCTGCCCACGTCGCTGCCCTCGCCGGCGGCGGCGCAGATCGAGCTGCCGGCGAAGCGCAACACGTCGAACGGCTCGCTGTCCTCGTCGACGGACGGCACGCCCAAGATGAGTTTGCCGTTCGCGGCCAAGTGCTTCAAGAACGCCGTGCTGCTCTGCCACCAGCTGCTCGAGTCGGCCACGCTCAACGGCAACAACGGCAGCCCGCTCGTGCCCGGCGTCTCGCCCGTCGCCACGGCGGACGGCGACGCGGACGGCGAGAGCCAAGGCGTCGAGGCGCTGGACGGGATTCGGCAAAAGGCGCTCGTCCAGCTCGCGTACGTCTATCTGTCCATGTACGAGCCGCAGCTGGCGATCACGACGGCCAACGAGCTGCTCGCGCTGCCCACGTGCTCCAAGGCCAACAGGTGAGGCATGACGTGGTGGTGGAGGCAAGCTCATGCAATGGAGAACTAACAGGATGGCTGGTGTGCGCTTGGCAGCTTCCTGGCGCGCTCGTACGCGGCCGAGGCGCTGTGCATGCTCTCGCGCGCGGCCGAGGCGACCGAGACGCTGCAGTCGGAGCGCAACCTGATCACCATGGCCGACGAGTACGCGCGTGAGGCCGGCATCCAGGTGCGCACCGCTCTTGTGGTTCATGGTTCTCCCCAACGTGCTGACACGACCTGCTGCTGCCACCTCCACAGCCCTCTCGTGCGCGCGCTGGCGTCCACGTGAACAACGCGACGACGCTGCTGCTCCAGGGCCGCAGCGCGGACGCTGAGGAGAGCGTGACGCGCGCGGTGCGCGAGAACCCCAACTGCCGCGAGTCGCTCGAGCTGCTCGTGTACGTGCTGCTCAAGAAGGGCGACACGAAGAAGGCGCTGCGCGTGCTCAAGGAGGCGCAGGTGACCCAGTGAGCTGGCCAGGGCCTGGCCAGGCGAGCCGGTAGGTTAGTTCGGAGGGGCTGCGCGCGATGAGCGTTGGTTTTTGACACGGCAGGCGTCCCTGAGGCGAGGCGAGAGCAATGGACGAGGAGATCGATGCCCGACACGCGCGTGCTCCTGACGTTGCTGTACTATCGGTGGGTGTCCTACCTATCGCGCCCCTCGCTCGCATCCGTGACGGCTCTACCCTATCGAGGCGCCGCTGCCCGCCTCCATCTACTGGCAGCTCCGGCGCTCGCTTACTCGCCGCGGCCGCTGTGGCCGTCGGCCCGGCCGCCTCGCCGCGCACCCTTGTCACGCGCCGGGCGGTCGCCCCGGCCGCCGCTGCCGCCGTTGCTGCTGGCCGGCTTCTTGTCCTTGCCGTCCTCGCGCTCCTTGCGCTCGCCCGAGCGGCCGCCGGCACCGCGCGCGCCGTAGCTTCCACGGCCGCCGCGACCGCCGCGCGAGTCCGAGCGGAAGCCGCCGCGCTGGCCCTCTGTTCGTCGCGATCACAAGAGCACAAGGCGGTCAGTCATGGGCACGAGAGCGGGCTTGAAGCTCCAAGGATGACGGACTCACCCTTGCGGTCCGAGCGCTCCTCCACCTGCAGCACCTTGTCCAGCAGCTTGAACTCGCGCGAGTCGGCCAGCGCCGCGCGCATAGCCTCCTGCTCGACGAAGTCGACGAACGCGTAGCCGCGGCCCGTGACGATGTTGACGCCCGCGACCGCGCCGAAGCCCTTGAACAGGTCGCGCAGGTCACCCTCCTTGGCCTGCGCCGGCACGTCGCGGATGAACAGGCTGAAGTAGCGCGGGCGCTCCTTGCTCGGCTCGCCCGCCTTGCTCGGCGACGCCGTCTTGCCCTCGGCCGGCGCGGCGGCGGCAGCCGGAGCCGACGCAGGAGCAGGAGCAGCAGCCGGGGCCGCGGCAGGCGCCGACACCGGAGCAGCCGGAGCAGCAGCAGGAGCAGCCGCAGTCTTGTTGAAGAGCGCCGCCCACGTCTTGGGGGCCGCCGGCTCGGCCGGAGCGGCCACCGGAGCGGCCACCGGAGCAGCCGCCGGAGACGCGACCGCCTTGTCCTTGACCGGCGAGGCCGGCGCCTTCTTCTTGGGCGACGCGACCGGCGGTGTGACCGCGGGCTCGGCCGCCTTGGTCTCCGGCAGCTTCTGCGGGGCCTTGTCCGCCTTCTTGGCGGGCGTCTGCTCCTTCTTCACGGGCGTCTGCTCCTTCTTGACCGGCGACACCGGCGCCTTCTTGACCGGCGAGGCGGCCGGCTCAGGCTGCGACTTCTTGACGGGCGAGGCCGGCGCCTTGGCGGGCGGGGCGACCGGCTTCTTGTCGTCCTTGGCGGCCGGCGTCGGCGCCTTGGGCTTGTCGGCCGCGACCGCGACCGTGGCGGACGCGGCGCCAGGCAGCTCGAGGAAGCGCAGGCAGTCGTTGAGCACGAAGTACCCCTTGGGCTGCACGGCCAGGAAGAAGGTCTGCACGAACGGCTTGGGCTGCGGACTCGCGGGCAGCGTCATGACGCCCGTGACGAGCACGACGACGCCGCCGTCAAGCGAGCCCTGGCAATCGATGGAGCCCAGGTCCAGGTCGACACGCGCGCCGGCATAGCCGCGCTTGAGGATCTGCTCGTTGATGGCGCGCTGGCCGGCGAAGGGCGTCTCCATCTGCGAGCCGCGGCCGTGGCACCAGCGCGACTCGTCCTTGTAGAAGCGGTGCAGGCTCTGCGGGTCCTTGGCCAGCAGCTGGTAGTACTGCCGCATGAAGGTCGTGCCCACGACCGACGGGTCCAGCGGCGAAGCGGCGGGCGTCGTCTCCGGCATGGCGGCGGTAGTAGGGGACGTGTACAGGGGGGGCGGAGGGGCGGGGGGAAGGCTCAGACACCGCGGGTGGGGCGGGACGGACGCGCGGCAATGGGCGTCGGCAACGGAGCGGGAGGTTGAGGAGTGTGGGTGGATCCAGGGAACTGCTGGGGAGGAAGGATACGGGCGACCTTCGGATAACATTCGAGGGACTTTCGAGGGACATTCAAGGGACGCTCGAGCGACCTTCCCGAATGGAAGGTTGGAAGAGAACCGTGGGAAAACACTTGGGGAGCATGAATGTGTGACGTGTGGCGTATTTGTCAACAGGTGCAACAGCTGACTGGCGTTGGTCCAACATATCTGGCGGAGTTCGCTTGCGATTGTAAACTTGACTACTCTTGTGACTAGCATGAACGCCCTGAGCGATGCACTGAGAACCTTACTAGTTCTTCAGGAACGGGTAGTCGGTGTAGCCCGTCTCGAGGGGCTCGCCCGGGGCCACGTAGTACGTCTTCGGGTTGCCCTCGTTGAGCGGCGCGCCGACGCGCAGGCGCTCGACCAGGTCCGGGTTGTGGATAAAGTCGCGGCCGAAGGCCACGAGATCGGCGCCGCCCTCTTCCACGACGCGGAGCGCCTCCTCGCGGTCGTAGCCGGAGGACGTGATGAGCACGCCGGTGAACAGCTTGCGGTAGATGGGCGTGATGCCGCCCTCGGGCACCAGCGGGCCCTTGAAGTGTGCCACGCGGGGCTCCACCAGGTGCAGGTACGCCAGGTTGTACGCGTTCAGCTTGTTGACCACGTACTCGTACGTCTCGGCCGGGTTCGAGTCCGTGCAGCCAAACGTGATGCCGTACGGGGACAGCCGGATGCCGACCTGGCTAGACGGCACCGCCGACAGCACACCCTCGACCACCTCGAAGATGAGGCGCGCGCGGTTCTCGAGCGAGCCGCCGTACGCGTCCGTGCGCTTGTTCACCTTGTCGCACAGGAACTGCTCCAGCAGGTAGCCGTTGGCCGAGTGGATCTCGACACCGTCAAAGCCCGCGGCAATGGCGTTCGTGGCCGCCGTCTTGTAGTCCTGAACGATCTGCGGCAGCTCCTCAAGTTCGAGAGCGCGGGGCGTCACGTGGTCCTTCCGGCCCTCACGCGTGACAGCATGCGACGTCACGTCCTCCATGCTCGTGGCACTTGAGGACACGGGCAACACCTCACCGGGCTGGTTCAGCGGGTGGCCGACGCGGCCCGTGTGCCACAGCTGGCAGAAGATCTTGCCGCCCTTGACGTGCACGCGCTGAGTGACGCGCTTCCAGCCCTCCACCTGGCGCTGGTCGAACAGGCCGGGCGCGCCGAAGTACCCTCGCGCCGTCGGGCTGATGTTGGTGGCCTCCGAGATGAGCAACCCGCCGTCCGTCGCGCGCTGTTCGTAGTGGAGCGCCACGACGGGGCCGGGGATGCCCTCCTCACCCGTACGCATGCGGGTGAGCGGCGCCATGACGACGCGGTGCTTGAGCTCCACGGGGTTGACAGACCCACCGAGCGTCGTGGGTGAGAAGAGTGCCGGGGTCGAGGACTCGGACGGAGACGTGGGGCCAGCCATGGTGCGAGGAAGGAGCAGCTCGGGATGGATACGGTCGTGCAGGAGACCAAGCAGATTAGGGAATGAGCTGCTGCGAAGACAGCAGAGCGCTGATGTCGTCACAAGCAGGGAGGCATTGCCGGCAGAGGAGGCATCTACGTAGACAGCCGATGGACTGGAGTGACGTCTGCTTGCTTGAGGAATTGCTTCGGATAGGAGCCGATTACAGCACGGCAGCGGTTTTCATCAACAGCTCCGAGCACCAGCGACGTTACCAATAGTGAAACCAAGTGAAAACCGACTTTATGATACGCCAATCAGTGTGACACGGCGACATTGCCACGTCAGTCACTAGGTAAATACAGAGCAATATAATAGGATATAGTGTCTAGAATATCATTAAAAGGGGATTTTTATCGATATCTAATAGACAATTATGCCTAGTTTAGAATTTGAAATAGGCAATTCGAAGCACAATAGGCTGTTTCGCAATCAAGACCTTTCGCATATCGACACTTGACCTGGTTGAAGCGCACCGACTCGCAAGTAAAACCTCTGATTTTCGCGCTCGGCTTCATATAT